>JABFPB010005197.1:0-13655 GCA_022817645.1 Ceratoteleas bidentatus
TTAGAAGCGCTTGCCCCTTCCTTGCACCCGAGTTGCACGCAAAACGAACGTACATCCGAAGGTTCACCGAAACGATTAAGATATTTTCATCATTTATAGATAATCTTTTGTGGCAATTAACCCTATCTTTATCGATAAGGATTTTTCAAGCGTATGGTAATTTACCCTATCTTTTTCGGTTTTTGTGGCAATTTACCATCGCCCGATTCTGGCTATACGTGGGGGAGAAAGGAAAATACCTTAAAATATATTTTAAGGTATATAAAATCGTAAAATATAATTTCTTCAATTCAGCATTACTTTGGCTGAAGTTCTCGTACTAACGCGGAATTATGTGTAAAAATACTCAGAAAACAATGAACTTTTCAATGTTTGTAAAGAAAGGCGTTATTTTTGTGTTATTATGAATAGATATAAAGAAATACGTGAAATACTCAAATTTACTATATTTATCGCCATTTATGAATAACTTATCCGATTTTTAATGTAAAATGAGTTTGATTATCCTGGTTTTTAGTGGATTTTGATTCATTTTACCGAATACCAAAACATTTTTTTGTCTTAAGAACACCCTAGAGTATATTTATCATTCCCTGATTTTTTTCCAGAATTATTCAGTTGAGCACTCTTTGTCAAGGTTTTTGACAACAATTCACGGTTTTTTCACGGTTTTCACGGTTCGCTGGCCACCCTGGACTTTATGTAATCTGACGAAAGGCAGTATTATTAGAATTGTGAACAGCAATGTCTGGTTAGTTGTTTGTTTCTAGAAATGTTACAAACGACATGGAGTACAAACACAAAATCCAAACACTTACCTTTTATTAGCCCAAAAAAACTTTCCTCAAAACCCCCAGTCTCCCCCAAATAAATTTTATCAAAAAACTCAAAACAATCCGTTATTAAAAATCACATTTAATCAACCGAAGCCATACATCTTCACGCTCTTTTAGATCACAATAACTCTCCAACTTCTCTCCATAACTCTTCCACATTTCGATACACGCAGCTTGTCAAACAATAATATTTATTTGCAGAAACATCTAACGAGGCATATTATCAGCAATATCGCTAGTATAACCGAGCAAGTTATTACAATGATAAAAAACGTCTTATTGCTCATATTTTTGACAGAATGGCCAAGTTTCCCAATTCCGTCCGCCAGATTATTTTTCGCATTTTCAGTGTGTTTGTCGATGTCTATGCTGGGCAGAGCTCGCGGGATTTCCGTGGAGTTATGATGAACAAGTGCACTTTTTTCCGCGGATGTAATGTCAGTTCCCGTACTAACAGGCGAGGAACAAGTCAGATGCGTAAGCCTGAAAAAAAAACAGACACCCACTCATAATGAAAATCCGATAATCTGATGGAAGATGAAGTAAAAGCTGGTCTGTTTACAAAAACAGAGCAGTCCCGAGTGTCAAACTTACGCCACGAGGACAATCAGCAGTAAAGTCTTCATCTTTCCGCGGTAAAACTGGAATCTGTCCGATACACTGGTTACGTGCTTCTACGTGGACAACTTGATAAAAACTGTGCAACCGAATGCGCTATAAAGGTATATATTTTAATATAGCAAAATGCTTAATGTGCCGGAGATATCTAACGACTTAATGAACGGATTCGGTATGTATAAAAAGAAGCTAATGCCTATTTATTGGGCGATCGTCCATCGGTCAGGGGCAACACCTACTTCGAAAATATTTAGGTAAATATTTTGTTCGTTCCTTTATCTGACAAAAGGCGGTATTATTAGAATTTTGAACAGCAATGTCTGGTTGGTTGTTTGTTTCTAGAAATGTTACAAACGACATAGAGTACAAACAAAAATATCGGTAGCTTTGCTTAATTAGATAACGGCGATTAGGACTGGCTTATCTACCATGCATTTGTGTCGTACGAAAGTTTTGAAACGTCGGTTGATTAAGTGGCAATTATTGAGACATAAGTCGTTATTATTTATAAATTTTATTTAGAGAAATATACAACGGCGATATAATATTATGTGCACGTATTCGGTGTGATAAAGCAACGCAAGTTCTGAATAACAGTAATTCGTATCACAATACAACGAACGTAAGTCGCACTTAGGGTGGCATCGGTGTGTAAAAAAGCGAACTACAAATCAACTTCAAAATGAAGTGTATCCCTCGTGAAGGACCCCGGAAGATGCAAACAAACTGAGGGCCAAACATAAACACTTATGTCGCCTCAAATCCAATGTTTAGGATTCGGCAATGGTACCAACTGGAAACGTAGTATCAACGTGATACTACTGGAATTTAATGATACGTTTTGAGATAAAAAATCGTGTCTCGATTATTGGCTGTGTGTCTAATTCATCATGTCGATTTGCTGTGGAGTTTTTCGATGCAGACGCTGAGTTGCTGAAGACGTTGGAGTAGGTGGCGCATGTTTGCACTCGACTGTCGGAATCCGGACTCCATACTCATGTTGGGATCCTGTCTTTGTCCCAGTTCAAAATGTAACCGAGCGAGGCGCTCTTGCTGTTCGCGAATTTCGGTCATTTGTTCCATACTGCAGTCTTTACCTGGAATGTAAATGCAATGCAATTTTCTGTTTTTCTGGATTTGGGCTCTGACATGCTTCGTCGCGCCATCTGGATCGGAACTATTTTCACCATATTTTCGGTTCATAGTTAATTATAATAGCTATATTTCAAATGCACTGAAGTCAAAAGAAATATTTACAAACAATGTTAGAAAAATGGTCAGTTTTGAAACAGTCTTGGGCTTTCAATTTTCATCCGACTGCCCATGTAGGAATATTTCGCAAATAACACGCAAACATGAGAGAAAATCTGTTAGTCTTATTTCATGAAAACGTATGAAGCAAATAATTGATGTAATATTTGCCAAAACTTTTGTTAAATAAAAATTTTTTTAATGTGAGCAAGAATTGAAACCTTACCTCACAAACTTGCATGAAAACGAACTTCTATACCACTGTGCTATTCTGAATCTATATATTAGACTTGTATTTTCCACAAAAGTTACTATCAATTGTATTTTTTTATTTATGATAATAGAAGTGGTAAACAGAGGTTGGTGAAATTGAGTTTGTCTCTGCAGTTACAACCGCTAAACGTATCCACAAATTTTATTGTATTTTTAGTTAATTGTGTAATGACACGCTTCTCTTGATATCGTATATATTTGTTTAACGTTAAATACTATAAATAAATTAAAACAAAATATTTGTCAAAATGTGTCATTTTCTGTATAAACTTAAAAATATAATAATTTATTTTAATTTAATATGTTTGTATACATAATTTATTTCCTTTTATCTTGTGTCATAACAAATGATTTTGCTATATTTTTAACATTTATTTAAACAATTATTCATTATTTAATGATAGTGTTTTAATCAATCGTGAGAATTTGTTTATCTCATCAACTGTACAAATTTTCATCAACTTTCACATCCTAAAACCCGAGATATTTGGTATCAAAGTTTGATGAAAAGACATGGTTAGTTTATCTGTACATATCATTAAAGAAAAGTTTGGAATAAAATATCTCGGGTTTCTAGTAATGAATATTGATAAAAATTTATACAACAGTTGCTGTTTGTGAGAAATTTGATCAATATCTGACGATTGTGACTTCACAGCAGAAAGGATTAGAGTTTGTGATCATAGTAAATTACAAGACGCAACTTAATTTAAATATATCATTTTATTGAACAAATTTGAAAATGTATTCCATTTTGATAAGCTACACCCCCATGTCAGACCCTAATAAATTAATTTTGGAAGATTTACGTACCGAAAGCTCGTAAGTTTCCACTGTGAAAGTCCTCCAAAAGCTGGAGCAAAGCTTGTTCCATTCGACGAACGTCGGGAACCTCTGATAAAAAGGAATGATGCTTGCATGTTGCTGTGGCTTTTTAGCGAACAAAATGGAATCACCAAAAACAAAACGGAAAACTTAAAACAAAACGCAGTATCAAAAAGACGGAAATGATCAATTTTGGAAGGAGAAAGGTGGTTTTGGATAGGAAGTGGTAACTGGATCGAATGTTCTCAATTTCATTGAAAAATTCAGATTCGTTTAAGTGGTGGAAATAGTTAAATTTTCTGTACTTTTGTCTTCTGTAAAAAGTCTGTAAAAAAAGTCTGTAGTGCACTTATCTAGTATAACTGAAGAAATCACGGAATTAAGATCCATGCAAAGTATAAGTAGTGTAATACTGGGTATGAATACTTTTTGTGAAAACACTTTTTTAAAAAACAAATCATGACGCATAATGTTACATAAAATAAAGAAATTAATTTTTAGAAATACATATAAAAACAGTGTCCATTATCCGAGTTTAACCCAAATATCATTTGTTAGGTAAAATAGTACATGATAAATAATATTGTAATATATATATATATATATATATCTGACAAAGGTATACATATCCCCGGTGGAAAAAAACGCTGAAAAAAACTGTGCAAAAAGACTTAAACGAAGTCTGAAAAAAGTGTGAAAATACTCTGGAAATTAGGACATGTCAGACTTTAAACTTTGAAAAAGGTCTGGAAAATTTCTGAATAAAGTAAGAAAAAGAAGTGTGAGAAAGGCAAAGGTCTGACAAAATTTCAGAACAAGATCTGAAAGAGACTTTTTCATGAAAAAGATTTCCAAATCTTTTTCAGACCTTCTTCAGACATTTTGAGACCTTTGCCAGACTTTTTGAGACCTTTGCCAGACTTTTTTTTGAGATCTTTAAGAACTTCTTCAGATTTGTTCATCTTTGTCAGACTTTTTTCTGACTTCTTTTTCTGATTTTTTCAGAATTTTGCCCAGGTGTTTGTTAGACTTTCAGTCTTTCTCCGAGTTTTTTCAGCGTTTTTTTCACCAGGGTATGAAATGATAAAATGTAATTATACACCGTATATATAAAAAATTACACTTGTAAACCAAGAATATATTATAAAATGTATGAGAGAAAATTGGGATAATGTTTTAAACAATGACAAGTCTATTAATATACTCTAAAATATATCTCTTTTAGTATCTAATAGACATTCATATCAGGAATTCAATGGAAATATAGAGGATTAACCAAATAGGATCTTAATTTAACACAAATTAACACACTTACAACATCAAATTACATAAATCAATAGTTACATAAGTCAATAGTTTAAATAAATTAGAAGAAAATGATATAAACATTACAAAATAACACAAAATATATATATACAATTTAAATAAAAATTAATACAAACAAGTCTCATATTTGTATTAAACAGGTAGCAATAAAATAAATAACATAATCATTTTGCAACTCACCTTTCTGTTGCCTGTGTGTTTTGCCCCCAGCCTCCGATTTACTTGACTTTGACTTTTCTTTCTCATTCAAGTACGTCACTCGAGGTTGATTGCCAAAATGAGAAAAAAGGTTCACGGCTCTCCCAGATATCATTGAACCTTGACTTGTCGTAGCTTGTCCTGAACTAGTTTTGCTCATGATTGGCGAAACTTGGGTGTTACTTTCAATGGATACTTGTTGCTGTGAAGGAAACCGTGATATTAACACTTATACCAAGTTACATTGAAATGACATAGACATTGCAAGTTATAATTAGTTATATACATTGGACATAAGAAATTGTATATATTGAATAATGTTTGTATTAAGGGGTACCTGTTGTCATACATTTTTGGAAAATTGATTTTGAGAAATTATCACCATACGAAAGTTCTGAAAGAAAATCTTCAGGATATTCCAAGTTATATGTCGATATCGGATTAAGTAAGTCTACTTTTATGAATGTTATAAGCACTTTATGTAATTCCAAAACTTTAATGCCATTTTTCTCAAAACGATTTTCCAAGTCGTTGGACACAATTACATGCAAACTTATCAATGAATTTCAATGAAATTTTTCAAAATTGTATTGTAGCTGATAAACTTTGCTTATCCTTGAACAAAGGAATTTAATTTCTGATCAGAATCGATATTTTTTATGCATGATAAAAGTGCCAAATTTTAGGACAAAAAATGTAAAAATGTAAAAAATGACCTGCGATTGGATACCATGACTGGAGGTAACCCCTTAAATTCAAATTGACTTGGTTTTCATATTCAGGTTGACAATAAGTGCATAAAGTCGTGTTAGTGTCAGGGCACAGATATTGGGATTTAATCTGCATTCAAAAAAGACTTCCTTTTTCAATAAAAATTGGAATGTGATGTCTATAAAATATTGTTTGTACATATAAAGTGGATCGCATTGACATAGTATATCAATCACTTATGCACAAGTGTAACTGTGCCGAATATTTATTATTTCACCATCAACTTTTCAATGACAAATTCATAACAGACATTGAACAGTTATTAATACATTTTAATTTGCAGCAATTTAATCGTTTCGGAAGTGATCTAATGCAGAGCAATTAATTTGTCATTAAAAAGTAATAACAATTTTTGCATAAACCAAGGACCGTAGTGAGTCACTCAGTGACCTGTGAAATGGTATAGTATTTATACACATTGAGGACACATTAAAATATTTCAAATGCTGCTGTGAGTCAGTATTATTCACCAGTGCTACAACCACCTTCATTGAGTTCACATTCACTCGGACAATACTGTTATAACATCAATAAGTGCTCTATTATTAATATCGCAATATCCTTACATGCATTTTTAGCAGTTGTTTCCTTTTCTCGGATATTGATAGATAACGACGTTTCTGATTACATTTATAAAAAATGAAAAGCTAGTTAATCTCCAATCAAAGCTTCTCTCCTTATTTTCTAATCAGTAAATATTTGTTCTCTTAATTTATTTCCATAAATTCAGATACATAAGATGGTTCTTATGGAAAGTTAACTTTTTATTTTGAATTACAATAAAACAGAAAGTTTGTGAAAATAGATTCTTACAGATGGTGCATTGATGTTGTGTGTGTCACTTTTGCTCCTGTGAGTAGCTCTAGGTGGCGTTTCAGGAGTTGTCAAGTCTCCATTTCCTCCCAAGGATTCCTCATTTTCATCCTCTTGCACCAATTGTTGAAGTTCTCCTCCCGATCCCTCAATCATTTTCAATTCTATGAAATGCCTTTCCTTCATAAATTAACCTAAAAATAGAAAAATATATATATCACAACATAACCTTAAATATAAACAAAATATTTATTCTTATATTTTATTTACATATTTTATTTACATATATAAATAATTTGCTATAAAAATATATTTTACTCTTTGAAAATGAATTTTTCTCTTGAAAAACCATCGGATGAACCATAACTCATTCATACAACAACAATAAACCCAACATATCCTCCAAATTTGAACAAAAACAAAAAACAACACTAAAAATTTGCCCAAAACAACAACACAACAACAGTCCCAACATAACCTCCAAAAGTAAACAAAACCGCTCCCAAAATAACCTCAAATCCCTCTTACTCAACCCCACACCCCCCTAATTCCCTCGAAACCTCCCTTTTTTCCCGAAAACCCATTCAACAGCCCGAATTTCTCACCGCGCGAAAATTCCCCGAAGTTCCTCTTGTCGTCGACATCGATCGCGTAACCTCGAGCGAAAAATTATTGATTTCACTTGACAGTTCCACTCGTTCGGCGATTTGTTTTCTACAACAACGATCAGCTGACGGTGCCTCGCGCGCGCATGCGCAGAACTCGCAGTCGCGATCGACGTGAACACCGAGTGCCTCGCAGCCTCGTTTTCCGAGAAACAAGTTCCGAGCGGAAGTGCGCCCGCCGAACTGGCGGATTCGGAGAAATCCGGAAGCGCGCGAAGACAGGTCAGGGCGGCGGTTAACCTCGAAAAAGGCGCGTTTGGCTCGACGGTTCGCGCATTTCCGGGTCCGCCGACAGCTCCGCTTGATGTTCCCATGGTACCCGATCGCCGAACTCTGGCACGGTAGGAAGAGTTCGCGGGCGGCCGAGCGCCAGAGTTCGGACCAGTCCGCGAACAAGTCCAGGAGCGCGGAATGTTCCGGAAATGAGGAGTCGACGGCGGACTCGTTTATGGTTAAGGTTATTAGGTGAGAAGTTGAACACGGATGAGGGGATGGCTGCGAAAAGTTTGGGGGGTCTTGAGGACAAATGGTGAATATTAAGGTAGCTATCCCTTTTGCGCTAGTCGGTTGAACTTCGACAACTAAGTCTTGTAATACAAATGTTTTCTGTTTGATCAATAATTAAATTAATAATTACCTTATATGCGTGGAATGATAATAAAGGAAAAAAATTGTACAAATGATTGAATAATTCATTCCACTATGAAATTTTTTGCAAAGATATGCAAGGTGACAACGCTGCAATTTCTTGACAGCATAACCACGAAATTATGAATATAAAAACATCGAAAATGTCAGTGCAATTGTCGCACTATCACGGACGTTCGAACGGGCAATTTATTTCCGAAAGGTAGAAAAAATGGCGAAAGAATGTCACTGCGAACATGAAAACGCGATGATAATAATGAAATGTAACAAGAAGATGTTGACGCATAGATCAGCGAGCTTTTCAAATTCCTTTTGAATTGTTTGCAAATCGTTGTATCATGTCATGACTGATAATAAATTTGCAAAATTTTATTTTGCATTAATTCACTTATTAATTTAAAATGCAATAATTAATAGAATTATCCATTCACTTATTCAATTTAAACTAGTCTAAAGTAATGTGTCGATGTTATGAATTTATTTACATTACCATATTCTTGTTCATTTTATTACACAAATTTAAATTGCACCTGACTGCAATTTTGCCATATTTCAACTGAAGATTCAGTTGTCAGAACCATAAGAACAGGGAAGTAAGATGCAGGTGAAAGAATGGCTGATTGTACAATTTTAGGAGGAAAACCTAAAAATATCACTTTATATTAAAGACGTTCCTTTAAGAAGGGTCTTTTACTTAGTGGAATTAGTTTTCAATTATATAACTGATTGAGAAATCTCTGATATTCAGTTATTTTTAATAACATCAGGTAACTCAGTTCAGCAATCCTTGGGAAGCAATATAAAAGTTTGATTTATATCGCAAATGACTTTGATGTGAGAAAACATGATTTTGTGTTTCAGTCTAGACGGATCTGTAGTGCCTATCACGGTTCGACCAGAGTGCACGGTTGAAAATGTTAAGTCAATGGTTGTCAAACTTGTTTATGGCTGTGACACGACAACATCCGCTTCAAAGTTTAGACTTGTTCATGCAGCTAAAATTAAACATCTTGCAGATGATCAAACATTGGCAAGTGAAGAAATTAGTGGATCAGGTAGGGAAGGACAAAGTTGGAGGCATTAATTGTAATGCAGTTGATGGAGATACTTTCTCTACTTATTCCTTTTACTTTTAGATGAATTGCTTCTAGTGGATAACGTCATTTCTCTGGGACATGAAAATGAAACTGAAGTTCTGCACAAAGGACCCACCGTTGAGGAAATTAATAAAGCCACTGTTCATCTACCTCTGAAAAACCTTCCAAAACCTCCACCATCTACAGAATGTCACGCTGATGTACGAAATTTTGAGATGTCTATGCTTATTAATTTATTTCATTCGTGTACATACCTCATAAATATTTCATACCATTATTGTACATTTCTCAAATATAACATACATATCAATTTCCAGATGATTTTTGATATTTTTTGTTCCACCATTCCTAACATTTACACATTTTTTAATACTTTGTAGTATTTTTTGCATCATTTCTAGTATAATTAAAATGATAACAGTATTATGATGTAAATATGTATAAAAATGCACAAAAATTGCTATTTGCAATTATCATTTTAGTTTCAGACAGAGTTACGAAAAATTTTGATAACATTAGTCAGAGCTTCAGCTAGAGTTTTAACGCTTAGTCCAGAGTCAGCCCATCTATGTGAAGTACTTCAAGATAGATTAGAAGCACGTTACAGACCACTAGACGACCTGAAAGCTATTAAAGATCTCACCGATATGGGGTTTTCAGAAAAAAAAGTTATTAAAGCTCTTCGAATTAGGAAGTAAGTATATCCAAGTATTTGGGGTTTAATCAGTCACCGTTACTTTTTATATCTGATTTATTATTAAATCAAATGATCTAATTCAACACTGTCTGGTTTACAATTATGCAAAAATTATAAACTTGATTAGTTTTTAATTTTACAAACATTCATCTCTCTATGGATCAACCTAAATATCAAACACTATTTTTTAAATAGAAAAAAACATAAAAATAGTGCATCATTGTTAATTCTGAATACAACATCGGTTATCAAAATATCAGATAGTGATATTTTGGAATGCCATGCAAATTTTTATTTTAACCTAAATATTTTAAATATTATTTATCGTTCAGATTGAATATCCCAGAGGCACTGGAATGGTTGATAGAACACCAAGATGATCCAAACGAAGAAGACCTGGAAATGCCAACTTTGAAACCAACTGTGGAGTCGGATTCAGCAGGGCCAAGTTCCTCAGGTGTGTCCACCGGTAAAAGAAAGTCATCGTTGAAAGAAGCTTGTAAGAAACTATTAAGAAAAGGTAACTTCTGTCTCGCTGAGCAGACGACTGTTTCTCAACAATTCCAAGCTTTTTTCAAATGGGAGAACGCGAATGCTTGTTGTGTATATAATGGGTATATAAACCAGACCTCGTTGATTCAGATGGACCAAAGAAATCCAATCTGATGGACATGCTGGAGTTGCTGCTGGAAAGTTTTCGTCAATTTAAAAAACTTGACTTCAAGCCGAATGGCAAGTTGGTTCGAGTGTTGAGGGAAATGGGATTCGAGAAGAAGGATGTCATCGAGGCACTTCGGGTGACCGGAAATAACCATGCGAATGCGGTGAGAATCGTGGCAGGAAGTGGATACAAAGACTGTATAATGACATTTTTATAAGCATGTAAAATTGCACCACATATTTTATTATAAAGGAAATTGCAGTAAATAGTAAGCTCAGATGAGATTTTTTCATGGAAATTGCATGTCATTTTTTTTAACCGAGAATCATTTTCACTAGGATATGTATTGAATAAATTTCTCAAACATATTTAGTGATTTGGATTTTTTTTGTTTCAGACTATGTGGCTACTGGGCGAGCGACGGCAAAGTTTACAAGATTTGGACGAAGGTTTGGACGAAGATGGGCCAATTTACAAATCGATCATGAATCACCCGTTTATAAGGCTCAGGATAAATAATTCCAAAATTTTTTTAGGTAACAACTTTAACATGTTGACAGACTATATAATTTACCTAAACAGTCTAGCACTTTTTACAAATTACAAATAATTCAAAACAATTTCTATTCTGAAACGAATCTGATCTCAGTCCAATATCCATTCAATTTGCAAATCAAATATTTCCCATAGTGGTATCTAATTTACTATTAATATTACTATTACTATTACTATTACTATTAATATCCCCAAGAACACAAAATATTTTGAGTTCATTCATTCTGAGAATATTCTAAAGACACTAATGGAATATTCCCGAAATCTGTTCCCGAAATGTGCTGAGGATATTTCTACCATAAGAAATCCCAGATTTGGGAATATTTCATTGGAATAAAATTATTCCAATGTCTTCTACCATTTTTTTCCAGCATTTCTCTCCATCCTCGAATCGCCATCTACAGCCAACGCGTGGAGCAACGACCCCGACGTGTCCCCCGTGCTAAACCAAATCTTCCGCACGTTCCAGTCGGAGAAGCATGCCATATGCATGAACAATTACAGCACTGCGTCCACCAGCAGATAGCGCCGCGCGAAACCGTGACCTCCGCGATTCTCATGACCGCAATCCAGACAAAGACTCCATGGAAGCCACACGAACCAAAAGCAAAAGTTATTTTCAAAACCGCGCGTCGAAATCTAGTCACGTGGAACAGTAGAGTGCTACTTTTGTGATGCGACGTATATTTTTGACATTGGCGCCACCTGCCGGCCGCGACCGGCGAAACCAAGTTGAGCAGTTTCTGTTGCGAGCATGATACATTTTGAGGGTTGAGAAGTTTATACGCCGTTTTCCGTTGCAAATTTTATTTCCGGTTGAGCGTCGTCACTGTAACGCGACGAAAATTACTGTTGTGACACCGAACGCCCCGAGGATGAAATATATTTTTACCACGTTGACGCGCGTTTCATTCGCCTTTTATCCAAATGAACGGCTCGATCGGGTAATTGAATCGAGGCGCGGGTTCACACGCACCTCGAGGCGCCCCGTCGAGCCGTCGCATTGTCATTGGGCCGGGGTCGACCATCTGCAAACCATAAGTCGACGTAATAAGTGTATGCGCCTTTTCCAGTTAACGCGATTGCATTATATACGTAAAAGAGACATTATTTTGACGGATATTTTTTTCACGGGTCATTATCGGCGATACCTCTTTTCGGGGGGAATAATGAGGTCGTTACTGTCCTACATTTTTCATTTGCATATACAAAGTGCTTTCTTATTGCAGTATTGGTTTTATGGTAGTTAATCAATTGATTGATTAGATTTCTCAGGGAAAGGTCAGTGGAATTAATGCAAAGTATTTGTATTAATGAAACGCTGAATCCTGCTGTCAATTATGTTGCATTTGCAAAGTCCAGTATGGCTGCATTATCAACTTGTACCGATTATTTATTTACTTACTCGTGAATTAATGAAATGGTGGACAAGATTTTATGTTAACGCGTTAACTACATCTTTTTGAATTTGATAGATAATTTAGTTTTTTCAACAGAAATATGAAAAATACCCATATATAAGATGTATGAGTAACTTATTATAGAGTTTCAAGTTTTGCAATATTTTTGTGAAAATAGCTGCTCGTTTACAATTATTTTAGTAACGTACAGACAGTACTACATAAATAAATTAATATTATTTTATTACTTTTTCTTGCAATAAATAGATTTCAACTTGATTTGTTTGTCCAATACAGAGGACAAATTTAGTCAATGGATTAATGTATGTGCTGATATATATTTTTAATTTTACAGTTGCGTGAAATGTTCAGTCTTGCTGCATTGTGAAAAAAACATGTTGAAATTAATTAATTATCATTTTAAATCGAAAGGATATATAATGGATGAAAAGGTTTATGTCCTTTTTTATTTATGAATTTTAATTATGGGTCATAGTATTATACGTTATATTTTCATCCGTTTAATTTAAATTTAAATATATTAAAACTAAATAATTAGTTCATGCATTATTATATAAATTGATATTGAAGTAAGAATGCACTATCAATAAGTGCATCTGGCTAATTGAAGATAGATTTCACCGATTAATGTACAGATGCATTAATTTACAGATTGTTCATCCATTAAATTTCACTGTCATTTAACAACCTTCACAGTTTAATTTTTAAATTATAATGGGAGTGTCTTAAAATGATATTCCCATAAGGGTCATTCTATGCATAATCAGCAAATAAAAACCCGACCCTCTCCGATTTTGATAATAATTATTGTACAGCTTTGTTTTGTCATAAAACCAAGCAGAAAACCAATCATAGGTCGATTACCAAAGTACTAGACGTTATTTTTACGATAATCGACTTTTGGCGAAATTGAGGAAAAATCGGGGAAAAAGGGTATAGTTTGGGTAACATGAGTAAGGGATCGGAACCAACTTGATTGTAAATATATATACATCCTAAC
>JABFPB010005198.1:0-13672 GCA_022817645.1 Ceratoteleas bidentatus
CGGTAACACGCACAAGGCTCAGTAGTGGGAGAAGTGCAGACATCTCCCACTGATGAGCGTGAGAGAAGTAGGCACTTCTCCCACGCACTCGTAAGAAAAAGTATCGTACTCTACTGGTGGGAGAAGTCGGCACTTCTCCCACTAGTAAAGTAGTATACTATATATACTTATTTACTCACCTCATATATGGTCACCCATCCAAGTATTGACTGTGGCCAACCCATCCAAGTATTGCTTAACCTGAAATTTACCCGAGACCGTCTCGTCTAAAGTCGGCCACGTAACTTCACTGATTCGTTTTCAGCTTATATACTTTTTTGGAGAAGCATATTTAGATACGTTGAAAAAACGAACCATTTCTAACACAAGTGGAAGCCTAAATAAAGTTAATTTAAACACGGCGAAAGCGAATGTGTTTTAATCGTGCAGTTGAGGAAGAGATAAAAATCAAAACAGCAAACGTCAAAATAACAATGTTTGAGTGTAATTTTTTAATTATTGTAGCGGAATTTTTATAGAAGTAGCGAAATAATAAAGCGTTCGAAAGCAATTTCGAACTGTCGTTTTGACATCTGTCATTTTGACTTCTATTTTTTATATTTCTTGTTTTTATGTATTGGAAATAATAAAACGTCACCTCGATCGTGCTCACCAATACTATCTCACAATTTGTATCGCAGTATTGAATTCACCGTTGATATAGCACTGGTAACCTGTAGGCAGAAAAACTCTACCTCAGTATTAAAACATTCTAAATCACTATAGAAACTAGAGTGAAACAGTATTTCTTAGTTACTTTTTGTTCCAATATAAAATCAGTGTTGGCTGACAATATCGGTGACAAAAACTGCCATAGTAGCGATACACGCTTTATCAGTGATTTTTTGCCAATGCAAAAAATTCTTATTATCAAGTTCTTGATTAAAACACGTTTGTTTTTATCATGATTAAAACTTTATATGAATCTTGTTTCAGGTTACATTTGTTGGTCTACAAATTTCTAAGGCGGCCCTTGCCAGCCTATCGATTCAATATCGTTCTTATAAAATAGATACAAGAACGATTGGGTAAACTTTGGGTACCCAATGTTTCCTTATGATACGTATTCGATTTCTATATTTCTATTTGGAAATTTGCCTCTAACTTGCACATTTCCTTTTCACATATCAGAAATTCTACTACGTTCCTCATATCAGAAGCCAACATTCAACTATTTGAACGTAGAATTCGAATTTCATATAAAATTTCCTATGGGTATTGCATTTTTCAACTTAATTGTTTCAATGAAAAATAGCCAGTGGATAGACACTGGATAACTCTAAACAGATGATGACTCTCCAATTTGAAAAATTTCAAACACAAACACCCACACTCACACATACACAAATATCCCTATGGGAAAAGGAAATGTGCATGTCTGACCATACACTGACCAACTTCATTTGGGCCATTCTACTTCCGGTCTGACCTTACTTTGACTAACTCCACTTGATCCATTCTACCTTCGGTCTGACCATACATTGACCAAATCCACTTGGCCCATTCTAATTGCCGTCTAACCATACACTAACCAACTCCACTTGGCCGATTCAACTTTCAGTCTGACCAGATAGAGACCTGTTCCACTTACGGACCCGATTTAGCACGGCGGCGGCGGCGGAACGGATCAAAACGAAAAGATAGATTTGTATTACATAGGGAGAATATTCTTACAAAAAAACAAGAAAACAAAATTTAATAAAAATTTGAAGAATACAAATTTATTCAATCTTAACAGCTTATAATTGTTTAAAATGTTGCAAAAATCATAAAGTTTTTGAATCTGAAAAATTAATTGTTTTTTAACAATTAATTCTTAATTGTTAAAAATCTTTTAATTAACAAATTTTCCAAATTTTTAGAACCTTTACCTAAGCACAATTTTTTTTTTAATTTTCTACTTTTCCCAAATTATAACAATTTTTTATTTAAACTTTTATAAAAGTTTCCAATCTATCAAATGATCTTTGTAATACGTACGTTATTTCCTTCGTCATTTCCTCTGCTATATCGTGGCGTTCTTTCCTACGCATTTTTTTCAGCCGGTCAATTTTCGATCATAAGTACCCATATTTTTAACGTATCTCCTCAGAACAAAGAGTACGTACGTTAACCATATATATTGCCTTTATGATTTTGCGAGAATCGAAATGCATTTAATCGTAACATGATTGTATCACTGTCAAATAATCGAAAATTCACTTTATCATCCAGTTATTATATCGACCAGTTATTTAATCACCGACCATTTATTTGATCACCACCATCAAACTATCGAAAATTCACATTATCACGCAGTCAGTTTATCAACCACTCATTTGATCAGCACCGTCAAATGATTGAAATGATCAAAAATTCATTTTATCACTGTGTTATTTGATCACCACCGTCAAGTGATCGAAAACTTACTTTATCACTCAGTCAGTTTATTGACCAGCTATTTGATCACCACCATCAAATGAACATAAATTCACTTTATCACTCAGTCAGTTTATTCAGCAGTCATTTGGTCACCACCATCAAATGATCGAAAATTCACTTTATCACGATGCAATTTTATCGACCAGTCATTTGATCATCACCGTCAAATATAGGTCGATCTCGAAATGATTCCAGTATCTGTTATTTTATACTAATAAAGAATACATGTGCAATAGAAGGATACAGATATAGGAATCATTACAGGTTTCACTGTAATGATAAATTGAATTTTGATCATTTGACGGTGGTGATCCAATAACTGGTCGATATAATGACTTAATGATAAAGTGCATTTTCGATTACTTGACGGTGGTGATAATTAATTTTTCGATTAAATGCATACTTCTCGAATTTGCATTTCTCGAATAGCCTCTCACAACTCTCTAATCTGTCCTGCATCTCCGTCCACCGTTTTCATTAACAGTTCAATCCAGTTAGTAATTCCATCCTTCAGTCGAAGTAACGGCACCAATACCGCTTACGGAAAACAGCCATGACGTCCACATTTCCCCCGTTATCGAATTTTGGAATGCCCGCAATTTCGGGCACTCGTGGCGCTGCCCTCGATCGCCGCTTTAAAGGAAGGAATCAAATAAAACGCTCTGCCTTTATTGTACGTATTTATTCGTAATTTTATCTTTTATTCCCTCCGCCTCGAATCACTTACAAACTGGAGCACGTTTGGGCAATCGTTTGTCGTTCAGAAACAGTGACTCCCGACATGAGCAGTTACCCCCTCGAGCGTGTCGCAACAGTATAATTATCTACGTCGAAACGGTGTGATGAATTATAATAATCCACTTGTTGGTAATTACAAAATTAATGTATACTATTCACTGATGCTACGATATAATTCAATATAAAAATCGTAATCTTTGTCCTTACGAGTCCTACGAATTTGCGGTTAGCCATTTTTTATTTCAGAGACGTATGTACAGCGGGACTGAAAGGTTCCACGTAAAAAGCTCGAACGGAGAACGTGGAGCGTGATTCAATCAGTCGTAACTCGACTCCAAAACCTTACCTTCCCGTGTGGACTTACCTTCGACGAAGCTAGTTGGTATACAAACGTACTAAGAAAAGATGCGTGAACGTCAGCGATGCGGCGCGTTAAAAATGCGAAACCAAGTCCGATCAACGTGGTGTAACTTTAATGTATACAGTACATCATTATTACAATTGTATCAACATGCAATAAGGAATCTATATTACGCTTTCTCTCTCGAGTCAAAGTCAAAGTTGACAGAATCGAAGTGAACAGAATCGAAGTTCCCTATAAAAATAAAAAATAAAAACGTATTGCATTCTAATTACTTCCAGTTAACTTTTTGAATGAAATTCGAATGTTGTCCTTTGTAATCGTCAACAAAAAATTATGCGAGGCGATTGACATAAGATGGAAGAATTTGAGTTTGTGTTCCTTTTTAAATATTCAATCATACCACCATCATTTCGAAATCACATGAATTGTCCATGCTAGATTCATACAATTTTTAGGTTATGTTTGTTTTTCTGAATTCGCCATCATTTCTACTCACGAAGATTCCATGTGATTTGTATATGATTGATGCTCAATCATGAATAAATTTCGGTAAAACATGGCACAATAAATATCAATCAGATGCATCAATGATGGTTCTATCGTTAGCACATCTGGCTATCTGGGAAGAGGGGTTCTTTACAAAAAAGAAAGCCACATCTTAATGTCTAGGATAGATAGAACGACAGGAGACTTGTTGTAACAATATCGGGATCCAAACGACGAATGCAAAGGAATCCTTAGTTTACACTTCATAAAGAATTTCGCCCATCCTCACATCGCAACTCTTCTTATTTGCCTATAGGAAGAAGGTTCCATTTCAGAAAAGACTCGAAGAAAGTTACATTTCAGAAAGGTGCCATTTCAGCTCATCTAAATCAATGGCCCAAAATGGCACCTTTCTGAAATGGAACCTACACATAAAAATGGCCGACATAAAGCCAAATCCTGTTTTCATGAAATAAATTATTGAAAAATATAATAAATTTCACAACGAAAATATGTTCCCATGTTATAAAATAGCACAATTGAATTGAAAAAAAAAAATGTATAAAGTGTTTTTATTGCAATAATAACTGTCAATTTGCTTTATCTGTGCCATTTTTCGTTGTTTCAGAAAATTCCGCCAGGTTCGCACACTATTCTGCTAGTCCCAATATGTTTATGGCGAATAAGACATACAGAAAAAATAAAAGTCAACTGGATTATACGCTACCGTTATGGCTATAACAGCGCCACTTGTGGCCGAAATTGTTGTTACTGAAGGAACAAACTAACCTGTCCTTTCGTTTCACAGAAAAACGTGTATTTCGATTTTAAATTTGTGTAAAACTGCTATTTCATAATTAATTGACGTTTTCCGTGATGACGGTAGAGTATAAAACATGTTAATTTTTTTCTATTACATTAAATAACATTTCTTTAAAAAAGTTAACTGGAAGCAGTAGGAAGTATTTGGAAAGCAATAGGTTTTTATTTGTTTATTTTTTACAGGGTTACATTGACAATTGCACGGGGTGCACGGGGAAAATGATATCGTACAATGTTCGATTTCGGTGACACCGATTGTTTGAAACAAACGATTCGTCCAAACTCACTTTCGTTCATCTTCTCAGTGTACAATGATTAACCCTTTAAGTGACTTGATTTTAACTCAAAAATGACATTGAAATGTTTCAACGGAAATTATATGGTGTCATCTTTGGGATGAGCTTCACGATACTATACCCTACGGCAACAGCTATTTGCAACTACGGCAGCGCCATCTCGAAGGAACTACCGATAGGGATTTTGACGAAATATTGGGAAAACAATCGATTTTTCGTTAAGTGACAATAGACTAGAGATCATTACGAATTATAAAAACATGTTTTGAATATATAAATTCTTTCTTATGTTTAAATTTCAATTGAAGTAAACCAATCGCCCTATCGTTAGTGTCAAATGTGTCCACCTAGATGTCACTTTCGTAGCTATATCCTTAGCCTATTACATTCGTACAATCGTACTTCCCACCATGTGGTGTTCGATATTTTTGTTGCGATTTAGCAGAGACCTATTTTCGTACTTCGAATATGGTGAGAAATTGAATTTCCCGCGCAATACAAACAAATTAACGCTCGTTAATTATATGATAAAACGATGGCCGGCTGATTTTGGTTAACTGAAAAAACTTGCTTGACAAATTAATTATTCGTGTAAATATGTGTAATCACGTATCAATAAACATTTATTCATGTGAATATCATCGTTAATATAAATAATCAGGGTGACCAGCCGTAGTGCTTTTTAAAAGCATTATTCCGTTATCCTCAACTAAATTTTGAACATCACAGCCCTAAATTCTGAATGGAAGAAAAATCATATTGACCATTAAACATATGAAATGAACAGAAAAAAATCAAAGAAATAGTAAATTATGAAATATTTATGGAAGGACGTTTAAACTGACGATAAAAAATCAGAGATACGAATTGTAGACATAAATTGAATTACAGTCAAACTCTTCAATTTATCTAAATAACTCTAGTCACTTTGTGGCTGACGTATCTCATCTTATATCACTGATTTTGAACCAGCGCCTTTATCAATCAGTTTTTAAAATGAGGCGATATGGAATGCTTTTAGGACCAGACCGTTTTGGAATGCATTTTTTTAACTTAAACGCCATAAATGACAATTCTCTGGTTTTTTCGTTTTTCCGCTGGTTCAGTCCGCTGACCACCCTAAATAAAAAAAATCAAATCCCCCAATTTGAATCTCAATCATGCCTTTATTAGCGACGACTTAAAAATCGTATAAACATTTGGCTTTGGTTATCAAAGCGTATCACTCAAAGGGTTAAAACGAAATGCAGCATTAATCTGAAAGTAGTTTTACCATGGCTTACTTGGCATGCCGATGATAAAATCACTAACGTTTCCAGGAAACTGTCGTAACCACTGTCAGATTTCATAATTGTCTGCCTTAAGTGAACGTCGCAATTGCAAACAAAGATTAATCGTCGTTCGCCACCGACAAACAGTTTTACGCTGTGACTAGTGCTTCATTAAAACCCTATCTTTCGGAACTTAAAACTTTTTAACTCTTACAGTCGTTCTCTCTAAAAGATCAGTTTCGTTGTAATCGCTGACTGTTAAAGACCTGGGAAGAATGAGTCACAAATAGTTCAAGCATTATATTTTTTCTGTAGATTCGGATGGTGAATCTGCACAAAACTGCGTTCGATCTACAAACGACCCAAGATCGCTAAAAAAAGTCGAAGAAAGTTAAAAAGTCATACAAAACCTGCTAACCGCCTCTCCTGAGACTTCGAATCATGTACTCGAATCAACAAATAAAGCCGACTTCGTAATGTCATTTTAGAATTCGTTACAGCTATTGTTACGTTGAGTATCCTATGAATTGACACTAGCAGAATCCGTTGGCGGCGCTGAAATCGGGTGTCATGGCGGCGCGAAATAAACGATTGCCTAAGTTCCTAAACTTTCGCTTTAGGCAGTCGCGCGATGAAATAAAATCGTCGGCATTCCTCAGTGCTTCAATTTTTAACCAAATTTTTAACCAAAAACCGTCAATATTTCGCATCGTCATTAATTCTCCACTGCGCGAAAATCTGCTAGTTTCAATAGCGAGAATGAAGTTGAAAGGAGCGTATAAAAAAAGCGCAAGATGAAAACGAGATATGTGCGGGCATGGAAAAATTCGTGTCCTGCAATGAGTAATGTCTGATGCGAATCTAAATGGTCTGAACCGTTATAACACGTTGCACCGACTACAAGAAAGTAAACTGTATCTTTCTTATTCATATCTACTTAGCCCCGCCCTTAGTCTAAACTAGCCTTTAGTCTGTCATAATCGAAATACGTTCGTCTAAAAAAATGGTTGCCTTCCTTGCTGTAATTATTGTAGGGAATAGACCGCGGGTAAGACTATTTAAAGCTAGTCTTTGAACATCCTTATCTCTAGGAAATTGTCGAATCCTCGTCGATAATAATACTATTTAGAATAGAATAATCTAAACTCGAAATAGATTAACCGAAAACATGTACTGAACAATTAGCGCGTATTGCAACTCTGAACGCGACTAATCGGCACCGATCGTGCTTGGCACTAGTTTTTCTTTCCCTTTTTCTTTCTCTTTCGTCGCGTCGCAATTACACTTTTCGTCTCGAACAAAAACAGTGGAATCAACCGTCATTCAGCGCAACGTTCTGTACACGAGAGCCATCGAATGGATGCCAAATTTCGCCGCATTACAACACGTTTGTACGTGTCAACTATTGTGCACTAGGAACTACGTGCTCTGATTCCGAGTACAATTTAACAGCCTCGCCATTAGCTAGTCAGATTTCAACTTCGAACATATCCTGTTCGATGGGCTTCTTCACCCAACTGCCCAGTTGCGCGCGAGCGAACGCATCCTTCAACTGCCGCTTGGCAAGCTGAAATCAAATTTCACGTTTGGTGAATTTCGTTCGTCGGTCAGATCGGCCGGAACGAAATGGAATTGAAACAGGGCCGAAATCGCGAGAGAAGGAACGCGGCACACAGTGAGCTGAATTACGATTCTAGCTGGACAAAGTCTAAAAGTATTAGACTATTCAAATAAGCTGAAAATTACTAGAAATTTATAATTATAGTATTTAATTATTACTTCAAGGTAAAATTGCATTACTTTTCACTTGGTGCGAAAATTATAGAAATTATGTTAAAATACCCAATAAATCTTGGATAACTAACTTAAACTCAAATAAAAAATATTATATATTAATATTGCATTTTATTCTTCAATAGTAATGATATATCTTAATCACTGGAGTCGAAATCAATTTACTAAATTTTCAATTTACTAAAATGATAATAACTCGAAAAGTAAAAATTAGTGCACTTTCATTTACAGCTCAAAACATTCCTTAAAAGTCAGAGAATCATTCTATGATTGTCGGAAGTTGGCCTAAGTTGGCCATTTAATGTACGGATACAAAACGTGAAAAAAAGCATGTAATTTGCGAATACACGTGGTATCATTAAGTGTATACACTCTGTGAGTAGAATTTACTCATCAACCACTTATATGTGTCAAAATACATGACATTTTTATATTTACTATCGGAATCATGTACTTACTAGTGTAAAAATGCTTTCGCTCTTCAGGATGAAAATCCGTGAATTGTCACTTTGTAGCTGGTCCCCACGAGTTTATCAAATGGAATGAGTAAATAATGTCCGTACTCGAAATTTGAAGTGTTTTGAATAGTATATTTACTTTCAAAACGACTCGAGCATTGAACTTTTGTTTTGACTTTTGTCCAGCTAGAATTGCCATTCAGGAGGAATTGGGGAGGAGAAACTTGATCTCGTTTCTAATAAAATGTGTACAGATGCTACTTTCTCGCAGCGTCAAATTGCTTTCTCGCGTTCGATAGCGCGACGTTGGTTTTTCCTTGGCGACGAAAAAAAATGCGCTCGGCCGCCATCGATTTTCATTAATGAAGCGACGTTGGAAGTTAAGACAATATTTTTTGTAAATCAGGCTAATTAAAAAGTTTACGGTGCGAAACTTGCGAGACTGTTTCTTCCGGGATGCAAGAGGGAGGAGAGAGAGAAAATTGCAGGGTACGGTTCGAGATTGGCGATCGGCGGGCGGAATGAAAGGGGGTGGGAAATGGTGCCGGACGTAATTGCTTACCGAATAATTCTGGACAGCCGACTTCGCGTCAAAGTATATGCGACATTGACTTTGGTCAAAGTCGTCAATGGTTTCGAGTTTGCCTAACAGTTCATAGAATCGCTTAAAAAGAGCTTGCTTGGATATTCTGGATGGCTTTCCAACTTCGTCCTTTCCTGTAGTACAATTTATGACTTCGACATCAGTTTGACCTACACAGAATT
Organism: Ceratoteleas bidentatus; assembly: GCA_022817645.1. Lineage (NCBI taxonomy): Eukaryota > Metazoa > Arthropoda > Insecta > Hymenoptera > Scelionidae > Ceratoteleas > Ceratoteleas bidentatus. Next base: position 9,455 of record JABFPB010005198.1, read on the forward strand.
ATGAAAAGAATCAAAGAAACGTGATACGATGTACATTCTAATGGAAATAGATATAATGGAGAAATGTAAGAACGAATAAAGCAATGAAGGATACGCTTTCCATTCGAGAAAGTGTAGTAAAAGCAAGTCCGCTTGGAGGCGATTTATCGAATTACAGAATTACCGTTTCCGGTTAACCATTGTTTATCCATCAAAGTTCCAAGTCATTGGCATTTTCTTGAATAACTTTTTAATTTACTTTTATAATATATTTTCACTTTATGATGATTAATCAAAATAATTGATTAATTTTATTAACATTTTTATTTAATTAAATCGACGCGTGGTTAAGTATAAATTATTTAAGTATCCGTTAAAATGGTGGTTGTTCAAATGGAGAAAATAATTTCTTCAACTAAAATCTACTACCAAAGTGTATTTAAATGGATATAAAAACATAAACTGTATTCATTTAGTTACTTAGTTGCGAGCGAAAATCCTATTATTGGCCCGGTGAAACCGAAAAGCGCACGTTTCTCCTTATCATAGCCCAAATGGGCACAATATCGTCGTCCAGAAATCGCCCGTTCGGGCGATTTCTGGATTAGATTACCGAATTTCGTGCGCGACTGTAGCCCAAAAACGCACAATAAAATTCCTGCTCGACTGTAGCCAAAAATGTACATTTTCTAGAGTACAAAATCTTGAATTTCGTGACTCCATCCATATTGCTTCACTAAGAAAACTTTCGTAAAGAAATAAGACTTTGTGATTGGTCGTTAGCAACGAATCCTGCGTTATGATTGGCTCTAATAATCTGCGAACCTCAATTCGTAACGATGTACGAAAAAATTCTTACTTTTTGCGATATAAATAGTAAAAGTTACGATATATGTAGTATCTTTTACGAATTGGTTTTCTCAGTGTTCCTACTTTCTCAAAACAAGGAAACATACGACAGGATGTGGAGATCAATCCAAACTTTGTGCCAAGCAGATTTTGCCCCTAATCTCATTTTGCTTGACTTTGAGAAACCTGTTTTTGGAGCAATTTCTGAAGCTTTTTCTAATACCAATTTAAAATGTTACCGTTTTCATTTAGGTTTGATAGTTTTATTTGCAATTGTCTGCGATACAATACAATTCATCGAGTTAAAATACATTCAATTGCAGGGCAATCTCGGATTAGGAAAATTGAAGAGCTTAGTTCTGGACGAAATGTTGCTCTATTGCGAAAACGGACGTTTGTGGCAAATTTTTTGCAATATCTTCCAGATTAATATAAGTACTAATGTCGTTTAATAAATTGCTGTTATGATTTTCTTTATCTTGTTAATAATTTTTTTTATCAGTGCGATATCATAATGTGCGTTTTTGGGCGATGCGAAATAGACACTTTTTATCAACATACGCTTTGGCCGTTCCGTTGTTATCCCTTTGTGAATTGAAAATTAATTTAAAACCCGGAAACAAACTATTATTATATTAATGTTGATAACATTAAATTATTCATTTCAATAAAACCCTTTACATGATGACCAACTAAAAGTAATTCAATTAATTTTGAATAGTACAATTAGTTACCCTAGTTGATTGAAAAACATTACACGTCCATTTGATTTAACGTTGATATGTTTTCGAACTAGAAATCGATGTGTAATGTAATAGTATAAATCACACTTGAAATGCTTCAGTGTGAATTAAAACTAATTTGTATCCTTCTGGTGAATGGTATATTCATTTATAAGTTAAGAAATAATTAATTACAACAAAAGTCAGTAAATGATAACCATCTAAAAATGATTGCATTAATTTTAGAAATGAATCAATATAAATGATTAAATTTGTATTACATTTATTTAAAAAGTATAATGGAACATATTTTAAATTGTTTGATTAAAACCCAATTAAACTATTATTTTATGACTTTAATCGATTTACATTTAAATATATTGATTTAAGTAATTTCAAGTAGAAGAATTAAAACTGAAAAATTGTATTTAGTCAAGCCAATACTTTACAAGAAACTCATAAACTTGAATACTCTGAACAAATCTTCAAATATGTAAAAATACAAATTTTAGCGACGTTTTTAAATTAAATTTTCATGTATTCAGACACACCTTTTGTCGGAAAATTGTTCTGAACTGTAGAACTTAATTATCTTGAGTAAAAGCTAAATTTCAATTAAGGAATACAATTAACGTCAATAAAATAATAATAATGTATTGTCTTCTGTTCGTTTTCTATTAAATAACACTAAGATGTGTACTTTATAACTAATTATATTACTCTAAGAACTTGTTTTCATAAATATGACACTATGCATTATTGAAATCTCATATACTTCACCATCTGGATCGGAACTATTTTCATCATATTTTCCATTTCTCACGGAATTTACATTACAATTAAAACAATTTTCAATAAATTAAGATAATCTCAGTAAATACTAAATATATAACTTAGTTTTTACATAAAATATTTTAAAAAAAAATTTTTTATTTTGTTCCACTTTGACCATGGTCCCTATGTCAGACCTGAATTACCGAATAAAATATTTCAAAAATAGTATTACAGCATCAAGAAATATATTTCTGCAAATAATAATTTATCTTCCTTGAAATCCTCTTTTTTACAGACAATTATGTTCAGGAACCCATACTTGTCAATCAATAAAGTCACTAATCACATATGAACCATATATGACTAATAATACATATCATTATTATTGCTGACTGGGATAAAGAAAGGTTAACCGTCGACACCGAATCCGTATCAAATGTCGAGCGTTTGCATTGTACAAACTGTCGATACCTTATTTGCCAAGCAATAAGGCAACGGCCTGGCTGTCTCGCTTACTTTGAAATCAACAAAGGTACAGGCAGAGTACGTTTGACATCATAGCCACAGTCACAGAGAAGTCCACGTCATATCAGATTGTTGTCTTACCGATGCTTCAACGCGCAGACAGGGTTGCGCTATTGACAATTTCTACCTTACCACAGATTAGGCTGTCCCGGGAGTTGCGCGAGCTCACTCCCCTCATTTAGCTTCATTACGCTTCAGTGTGCTTTTCTAAACATAATTTTACCCTCTGTTTATTATAGGACACACTGCCGTGTCCTATAATAACCCTTGCCCGACTCTTCCTCTTCAGCACCCAAACTCAACTCGACGACAAAATCGGACTGAGAAAAGTTGGTTTTGAATAAAACTTATCTGGGTAATGCACAATATAGATAGGGTTGGGCAATACTGCAATTTGAGTATTTAACATTTAATACTTACCTGAATTTAAACAAAATTAAATTACCATTTTTTTATTAAATTTTTTATTTAAATTAATTTAATTTAAATTTTTTATTTAAAAATACCACCTTTTTAAATAAAAAAGTGGTATTTTCAGTATTTTACTCAAAATAAATTATCTATGACATATTTTGTGTATTTTGTTTAAAAAAATAAATACATTTTAACTACATGTCCCTAAATTCTGCCCAACCCTAATAACAGAGATTATAAAAAACTGCATAAACAAGTATATGTAAATGGATCGAAAGGCAAAAAAGTGGTCGTCGTTAGGGAAACAAAAAAGGCTACCTGTTGTCCAGTTGACGCTGTAATTCGGGGCTTTGCCTGGTTGTCGGACCTCGGAAGACGTAATGAGACTCATCATTGGTTTATTGAGTCGATATGGTGGTGGCAAACCCTGGATGGTATTCTCAATACGCCCGCACACTGCTCTGTACATATGACTTGGATTTAGTAAACTACCAAGAACGATGCTGTGGAAGTAAATTGGCTCGATGAAGTGACTGAGAAGCGCGCCTTGCACACCCAGTACGTTCCATCGAGCTATTTTGTCCGAACACGACATCGTGAGCAGCCGCTGACCCTATTAATGCATTAAAAAGAAATAATAACGTTATTGGGCGTACGTTTTATGAGTAAAAGCCACCTGGCCAGGTTTTTAGATGACGCTGCTATTACTCTTTAGCTTTTTTCCAAACAGTTATTGCTATTATTATTGCAACCACCCTTTCACAGCTCAAAAGTGCCGTTACTTCTGTGGTTTTGAGGAAAAACCAGTTAAGTCACATTTTTTGACAAATTTAGAAATGGTATCCAATAGATATAAAAATGCAAAAGTTTACTTTTGAAACTTTAAACACAAATATCTCAAAAAAATTAAACACAAATAAAACAAAAAAGTGACTTAACTGGTTTTTCCTTAAAA
>JABFPB010005199.1:0-13671 GCA_022817645.1 Ceratoteleas bidentatus
TGTCTACTTTAGGGTAGACTTTATGCCAAGTCCGCTAGAAACTTCGTTCCAGAGTTACAAGCCAATTAGTGGACCCGTGTCACGGCGCTCCGAACTCGCTCAGGTGCGCGCTCGGAGCGACCGGAAGTCCGAAGTGGCGAAGGAGACCCGTAGATCCAGTTTAGCCGGGAAAAAGCAGCAGGACGAAGACGATCTGAGCGTGGAGGAATTACTGGCCCAGCACAGCTGACGGAAGGTTTGTAGGCAAAATCGCTAAAACCAGCTCTCGAAACTTTAAACGCGATTATCTCGAAATCATATTTTTCAAGTTGGCGGGATTTGTATCTGAGAAACGGTTCATCCGATTTAAATGGGCTTTGGATTGTTGCATTCTAAACAATTTGTTTTACCATGACACGAGAGCTTTTCCTGATATTGTCAAAAACAGATTTTTGGCGCATGCTTTTGTTTGATTTTTTTGTCCGAAAATGAGCACTTTTATTTAACGGTTTTCAACATTTTTCAACCATTTTCTCCATCATGATAGATAATCTATCTGAGAACAACGACCAAAAACGTTTTTTGTGTCCAACCTGCACGAAAAGTAACCTTTTGCGGGGGCAAAGTGCCTTATTGCATGCCTCATCAGTGCAGCGGGCGGAAAAGTACTTTACCGCCCGCAAAACGCAGGCGGAACAGTACTTTTAACGTCAGTGCAGCGGCCAAAAGTGGAACGCTACAGTGACTTTCGGCACGCTACAATGACGTGAAAACCCAGGTAAAAAAGTATATAAGGGCCATATATGTACATATATGTGCCATATATGTTGCCATATATGTGCCACCATATATGTGCCATATATGTGCCATATATGTACATATATGTCTGCCATATATGGCCCATATATACTTTTTTACCTGGGTATTTCGCTGTTTAGCCAGGTCTCCGTTAAATTGATGATGTCCGGGTTGTCCGATTGGTGTGGAAGGTTGTTGAAATGATGAAGCTTGGTGCGTAGCCCTCTTACATTCTGGTAGTAAAAGCATAGTGTTGGTACCGACTGGATCAGTTTTTTTTCATCTGGAGATGTTGACGATTCTCGGGAATCCATGGATAAATTTGATAGTTTTCAAATTATTCGGGTCTGCAGCGTTGAGTCAATCCACCTCAGCTTTCAATTGCTTCAGATGGTCTAGTTCGCGAGTTGTTCTATCGGCGGAAAGACGAACATTACCAACGAAGAGGCTTTTTCAGGATGTTCAGTGGTGTAGTAGAGTTCTGATTTGACAATCCTCGTGGATTTGTTAAGAATCGAAAAGATTTGTAGAACTCTTTCGTTGTCTTCCAACTGTCGACTGTTCGCGTTTGCATTCTTCGATTCATCCAAATTGAACATAATCAGATTATACTTTCGGCGATTCCGATCGGTGTATTCCTCTAACATTCTTTCAAAATACTGTGAGTCATACTGTCGGTGTATCAATGCTCGGTAATCCAGCTGTTTGTTTTGAAGCGGCCACTGACTGACTCTTTGAGCGATGCAATTTCGGATTATAATTTTGAGATCGTAGAAAGGACTTTCGGAAGAATGCGAAGTCCCTTTTCACAGACATCGCAGAAAAACTTAACCCTTCTCGGGCCTTTCAGTTCAAGACATCGCTGCTCAGTGGTGGACAATTTCGCACATGCATAATGACTAAATTGATCACAGCTGTCACATGTTGCGAATTTTTCTTCGGTAATTACCTGCTTGCAAACTGAGCATTTGATCAGAGAACCATTATCACTATCCTCGACGGTCATATTGGCTAACAATAGTATGAATCGTTGGAATTTTCTGCAACCAAAGTTACAGTCGGAGTAGTAGAGATCGCACACTGTTATCACCGATGCGAGAGATTAATATGACGTAAAATAACGTGGATATAATCCGCGCCGTCACTTGTGAAGTGATTAAAACGGATGTTCGGTTTTGATGCGATCAGTCCGCAACGTTTGTAAACTTCGGACGAGGAACCCATTTTCGTTTCATCGTCCTTGGTACAAATATACTATTGTATAAAAAGCACAATCCTTTTTTCCAGCTAGCTCAGTCAATATAGAATGACACAACTATAGGTTACGTTTATATAGGTTAATAATAAATTAACTGCGAATGGTATAGGTACTAAAAAAGTTGTCTTTATTCAACGCTCTATCATTTGAAAAATCATAATTCCGAATACAATTTTCTTGTTCTCCAAATGCTTTTATTACAAAATCATAAGTCCTACTTGCACATTCGATTAAGAAATGACAAGACATTAGAATATAATTACATGAAAAACGTGTAAGCAATTACAATTACTTCAGTGACTCGCTTTGCATTTGTTATATACATGTACAAACGTTCAATATAGAACATAAAATTGTTACGAAACAGTTTATCGGTATATCACATTGTTCAAGAATTTTTTATCCCAGCTTGCGAAACAGTGTCCTCTCGACAGCACTTTTTGTCCCCCTTTTTCCCCGTGATACCACATTTTTTTGTTCTTTGTACTAAGGATATGAATGCAATGAGAGTAAGTTAATTTCTGTAAATGAAGTACACGCGCGTGTGCACAAAACGCGCTCAATCGTGGCGCCATCTGTTGCCGTTTTCGCGAACTAATTGTGTACACAATGAATGTTAGTAGAATGGAGGTCTAGCGATCATACAACCCTTGAAACGTCCTTTTAGGTTAGGTTATAAGACTGTAAATAACACTGCACGGTTTGTACAAAACTGGATGAACATGCGCGATTGGTCGATTTTAATCGCACAGTACGTCGTAAGGTGAATAACAGTACGTCGAGACTAGTTCGTTGGTTCGACACCAGGTGGCGTTGAGCACGATCAGCCGTTCGAATGAAAATCGACCAATGACTTTATTCGTCGCGTGTTGGCACCGATGTGATACGTTCATTACTGGTACAAATTATTCATAATGATAAAGTAATCTAGCAAGTAAAACCTTTTTTTACACATTTTCTTTCGTTTTTCACTTATTCTTGAACTTGAGTTTAAGACATTGCCTACGGGAAAGCCGGCAACGTCGCCGCGCAAATTACTAAGTAAGCGTGCGACGTTGCCAGTTTTCGTAACTTACACATTAACCATCGTAACGTTTCACCAATGGAAACCCCGAAAGCGCGTAATCTAACGCGTTACCAACTGTCAAAGATGAAAATCTTTATTTAAATCTAAGAGTTGGTAACACTGCGATCGAACCAGAATTCGAGAAATATACACCGGTAACTGCTATCGGAGCTTCGTTCGGCAAACGTTCTAGCTGCGACGTTACCAACATTGGGAAAACAAATCGCGTTCTTGAAGGTGGCAGCACTGACAGCGCGGGCAGCGTTGCCAACTTGAGCAACGTCGTAACGATACTTCGGCTCGTAGCTGCGACAATGCCAACGGTCTGACGGAAAACTCGTCTGTTTGGTAGCACTGGTGATTCCGTGAAACAAAATGGCGGAAAATTTACAGTTTGTGCAATGCAATTTGACGGAATCCTTGGTTTGGCACGCGGCAGGTTTGCGGCGCACTAATTACTCGGGTGGTAGCACTGGAAACCCACCGCGAGACCAGTATTGCCAACGTTAGCGAACCCCTTAAACTCGACTGTTAACACTGAAAGATTCACGTTTAATTTGTTGATTAGCTGACTATCGAACCGATGCCACGCATAACACCTGCGAAAATACCACCTCGTGGTGGCGCCCTAGTCGGTCCTCTGGGTCACCGGTGGAAATTCCAGGTCATCGTCTAATCGAAAGGTGCCAACCCCCTTTGGCGGGCTCTCGCTCGAAGTGATCAACTCGTGGTATTTCTCCGAATCTACAAAGTAGTTGCGGAAATGGGCATTATTTCGGCTCGCTCGTCAACTAGGTTAACCACCACCATTGATGACAGGAAAATTTTATAATAAGATCGATTTGATTTTGATTCACTGCTTTGTGTGAGCTCGATGATCGGATGTTCGTGCTGTTTGTTGCCGGACTTGAAAATGTTCAGGAGTAGAGGTAAGTAGAGGCAAGGAGTGAGGTTAGGGTGAGTTCGTGATCAAGTTTAGCGCCATCTATCCGCTGATTGCGCTGTAAACTCGTAATCAGCGGATACGCACTTAATTCATTGCACGGCAAGTAGCTTGTCAATCAACGTATTTAACTGATTGCAAAGTATACTACTAGATGGCGTTAAAAGAGTGCTTATGCGTATGAGATATTCTACTGCACAAGACTGTGGCATTGCAAATGTGCAATCTTGCTACGTGAAAAAATGGCAAAAAGTGTCTGTCTGCGTTATGGTGCATTAATCTTCGATCTTTTCAGTCATATGGTTCGTACCTAGAGTCCGTTTGACCCGCATTATCTGACTTACCGACTGAGCGAAGATATATGATTACAATTGTAGTTCATTCGTGACCATACTTCTCGATCGTTCATAAGTATCGGTCGGTAATCCAGATCGGTTCAGTCGGTAAGTTTTCTCGGTACGACAATGAATGTTTCGGAAGATTACGAATGAGAAAAGGTGCGAAAAAATATACGTTATACCAGTACCTGACATGGAGTTTGGCGAACGACCACGCAATGCACCCGCGTAGCTATTTTTGCAGGCTTCAGCGGATAATAAAAAGAAAAAATACATCAAGTCAAGTCAATGTGCGGGGCCCCCCGTGCCCCGTAAATTAATGTAGTAGCGCTCGTTTACAGATTAGTATCACAATTCAGGGGTCAACCAAGTAGCAAATCAGGTCTAAACTAATCAAGTACAAGCATTTACTTTCCGTTTAAGGTACATACTTCCTACCTTACCGACTGAGGTCGCTGGTAAAGTGTCAACATTTCTCGTTTGTAGGAAACTAACTGGTGTTAGTGATAACGTACAGAGGGAGGGATTGTTTGGTCGACATATACGTTCCCTACCCTATCGTCCGAACACAGTGACACTACGTGCGGTAAAGTAAAAAGTCGAAATCAATCGAATCCAGCACACATAGCACGCACACACGCACGAACTATAATTTGCCAAGTTAATCAAAAACGTTCAAACAGTTTTAGATTACAAATGATGCACATCGATTTTGGGGTCGAATGAAAGCAATAAGTTTCGTGACGTCCTCTCCTAAGATTATTTTGCCTTGAAATCGATCTTGTTATCATAAGTTTTCCCATCACAGATACATAAATTTGGGAAGCTAGTATAAGAGCTTAATTTAGGCGATATCTCGTGGAAAGTCTCGAGATTGGACCCATTGTCATAAAAGTTGTTCATAGTGTGACGAAAAATCTAGACATATCATTCACGTCCTACTCTTTCTAGCCGAAATAATAACTGACTCAAAAGGTATAAAAAATAAATGTTGACGAAACAAGGCGTGAAAACTTTATTAACCAATCGTCAGGTGCGGTAATTTGGAAGATGTGTGAGATGACGAGTTTGGATGTTGACTGTTAAAGTTTGCTATGTCTAATAGGAACAGTTCGTCGAGAAAGCCAATCAAAGTGCACCATCTAACCAATTCAAATTCTTGATCGTACCGTATTTACACTTTTGGGTACCTAATGGTGAAACTTATCTGAGGAAGTTCCTTCTTGAAACTTGCTCTAAAGTTCCACCAAATGACCATTGCAAATACGGTACATATGCACAGAAAGACAGGATTTGGTGTCATCTAACTTGTATAAGTGTGTGTGAGTGCGTGGTATGTTGTGGGCGACTTTCGGGCACCTGATAAAACTAAAATTTCCAAAAAGCGCTTCTCCAATATCAAAGAAAAAAACGAAAAGAAAAGAAACGCTGTACAAACAAAAAAGATAACAACTTTATTGTCTAGAGAATCGGGGAAACTCCCTTTCTGTACCTCCGGTACAAAGATTCGTGGGTAACGTCGCCTTTTCGACCAGTCTCCGGTAGAGGTCGCTGCAACGTGACATGCACGCGATTGTGCCACGCAATAGCACTATAAGATTAATTCGGAATAAATTTGTCAACTACCTGTGTTTGGGATTGCCTGGCTCAATGCCGAGGCAACTTCTCCCGACGCAGAACCGGAAGAAGACACTGTAGCGCCATCTACTTCATCCTGTTTTCCATCCAGCCTACAAGCATCAACCATTTGAGACGCAACTGCAATCTCTATTGCAGTAAATGCCAGTATATTTTTACAATTCCCTACCTAAAAATTCTTATGTAAAATTTTATGTCAGATATTACAGTAAACCTGTAATGAGTCCCGGTTCTGGGACTGTAGGGGAAGGAAATTCGAAGAAAAAGGACTGTTGAAACTACCCCTTCCATAACCTAATACCAATAATGTGTTGAATAGTGGAATGAAATTTTCTCATTTGAATAAACCATGCATAAGTCGCTTTATTTAAAACATCGTTTGGTTTTGCACGAACTATTTTCGAAGATTTACTTTCTTGGTTGCGTTGCTCTATGAGTCCTTCGTTTTTTTTCCATTTACGGATCGTGTTAGCGACAAGATTGTGACCTTTTGCCAATTCAATAGCAGATTTTCCTTTCTTCGGTTCTTTCAAAATTGCGTATCTATCTTCCAAACTCATATAAATTTTCCATTTTCTGTTATTGTCACCCATTGAACGTTTCAACAAGATAACCTTTCTTTCACCACGCATCACGAGATAGCCGGTACTACCACCCAAATAAAAAAGTACCGAAATGAGGGGAAAATATTGCAGTGGGGACGATTGTATGTGATGTTTGTGTACAAAACATACATGTAAAAAGGGACTCATTACAGGGAGACTCATTGCAGATTCCACTGTATAGAATTTTTTGTATAAGAAATTATGACTTAATTTGGTGTATGAGAAATCATATATGCAATTTTACCTAAGAATTTTTCAGTAGGACATACGTTTTACATTAGTTACAGCCCACTAAAACCTCAATATCTTAATAGCAAATCTTAACAGTCTAATGTCGATGATCGAAATAAAGTTAGGCACTAACCTGAGTTGCTTCTGCAGAGTGCACTCGCCTTCTTCAATTTTATCTAGGTTATAAATATACAGGTATCCGTCTGCACTAGCAACCAACAGCCTTAAAATGTTTTGTATCCTGGAAATGTATTAGAATCTCATTAAGACACCTCCCCGAATCTTTTTAAACAAATGCTTATGGAACCTTACGTTGTAATGGCACACACGTTCTTCAATCCTTGGAAAGGTAAGTGGACCGTGGCATAAGCACGTCCTTGACTAAACACGTCGGTTACTTGGGAAGGTAAGTAGTTCGCAGACGCGGATACAGCTTTCGTCAGATAGCCCATCCAGCTCTGCGGCTCCTCTGGAGTTTGTTGCGGCCTACTCAGAAAATTGTTTCTTGTTAGAAAACAAATTCTACAAATCTCCAGTATGGTTCGTAACATATTTTAAAGATATCAAGTTTTATCTTTAAAATCTCCAATACATTCTCCCATAAATACATAATGTTTGATTGTATTAAAAAATATACTAAATTTGCGATTTCTATTCAATCATAGATGTTGTGGGGTGAAATAAAATAAAACTGTTGGTGAGTTATGGTAATTGAACATTCTGGGACAATTCTTACATATCCTTGACCTCCTCGAGCTTGAAAATGTGCACCGTTTCTGTATTGCTGGAGCAGCAGAGGAACATGGAGTTCGTACTGAACGCCAGACTGCTTATAGATACGCATCTTTTTACACCGCGGCGGAATTCGAAAAGCTTGGTGCCATCGTGCACCTATGAAGAATTAAAGTAAATGTATGGTGTAGCGTTTCTGTGATTTAAATTAAGTGATTTAAATCATTGATTTAAATCAAATGATTTAAATCATTGATTTAAATCAAATGACTTTTATAAAAAAATCAATAATTTAAATTAAGGTATATTTTTCATTCATTATTCAAGTTAAAATACAATTTTATGAAATGAAAACATATTTAATATGGTATTTTCTGGACACTTTAGAAACAAACTTTTCATCATGAAAAGAATCGTTTCATATTAAAAGAATTATCCGCTCAATATATCGACAAAACAAAATCGTTTCAAAATAAAAGGAATAGTTTTAATACAAAACTACTACCTATTCAGTTTAAAATAAATCCTTTCAACATAAAATTAAGTTGCATTAAGATAAACGGATTTTCACAAAATTACAGTCTTTTCAACATAACATGAAGATTTTTAAGAGTGTGTGGTTTTTATTAGGTATGTCGATTATTATATCCAATCTGGTCGCAAAACGGAAATTCAAAATGCTCCCTTTGTAACGTATCCGCTCAGCTCTGTGTATTAATTACAATCATGGGACTTGTATACTGCGTTATTTGAATAACGCTAATGCAGGGTTGCTCTTCGAAACTTCAAACAACGTTTTTGCGACTTTGGCGCCGATTAATGAAATGTGTATTCGCATTTAATGAGAAGGCCGGTTGACGCTTTTGACAAGTTTTATCATATCCCGCATTTAATTAAAATACGAGCACTCGAAATAATAAAAATTGAAGGGGTGTAACGAACCTGGCAACCTGTTTCCATGTCAGCATAATAGCCGCCGGACTTTTTATCGGCACAAGTGAACGACGTTTGTGGAATGGTCCGGTAATTCGGGTAATCCTTGCCGGCGACCCCAGGGACGGTATTGACGTCTTCGTCATCCTGCCGGTTGATGTCGTTCAGGTCACTGGCGAGGCTCTGTTGTCGACCATAGTCGGCGGGTTCGTGCTTGTCGAAGTGATCTTTACGGTCGTGGTTCAACGATTGGTCATGATGTGGTACTTGATTTGTACGGCGGTTGGACTGTTCTGTTAGAACCTGTAAATCGTAGTGTTTTATATCAATACATTTGCGAAAATATTTGTAAATAAGCAATTAATAATAAGCAATTTTTTACAATTTATCTTACGATTATGACAGATCTAAGAATATCAATTTAAGATATTTCACCTTGAAGAAAAAATTACTCATTACAAATAAATATTTATTCAGTGTTTAACTCCGTCCAATATATTTAAAATTTCAGATAACTATGGTTAGGAATATTTGTCTAGGTGTTGGTATATCATATTTTGTTATTAGAGCAAAATAAAAAAGCGATAATGTCTTCAAAAAAATTTTTAACGACTATTTCCATGTGTTCCTAGCATTTACAATCATCCTAGAACATTTCGCCGTTCTTAATTGATGCTCTTCGAAATTTCAAAATCACTTTAATTGGCGGTTTTGCAACTCTTTAATGTTTTGGAAATAAAACTTTTACGTGGATAATTGAGTTTTGTGCGGTTTTTATCGACCGCGGGAGCCGTAAATACGCAAATCGTGCGACTCAATGCAGATCGCGAATCAAAGCGAGAGAAGAGAATCGCGAGGCGTAGAAAGTGGATCCTACATATGTTCCACATTTCTTCTAATATTACATCACTTAGTACGCGCAAGCATTCTCCTCCTCGGCAGAGTGTTGCGCTTAATGTTCCGCATCGGCAAATGATGTTGTGCAATGTTATAGAATATTTATACAGAACGCGAGCGGCGCTCGCGAATCACGATAAATCATGCGGAACCGCGCTGCGGGATCGATAATGATTGATGTGCAATACAAATAGCGAGAAAACGACGAAAAAATAGGCCCTGCGCAACCGCGAATTCGTTTTTGCGGCTAAATTACGTATCAGTGGCGTTCGTTTAGCAGACATTTCATGTACAGTTTTTTTTCTACGACTCGCGCGTCGACAGAATTCACACAATGTTTTAAGGGGACTGTGTAACAGTGACTAAAAAGTTGTCCGTTTCATTTTTATGTTGTTTTTTCGCATTATTTTGTCGACTTTTGTTGTGAGTTGTTCAAAACGTAGAATAAAAGAACTTAATAAATGTTTTGGAATCAAAATGTTTGGTTGTTGTACTTCTTCATTATTACTGATGATAATCAGTTCTGCCAAGCTAAAATAATCTAAATGTTATTATCCAGACCTGAGTTCGAGTTCGAAAGTTTAATTACAAACAAATAGTTCTAATTCAAGTTATAATTCTTGTTGCGAAAATTCTTTTAGAGGTGAGAAAAATGCGCTTGTAAAAAATGTAATATTCCACCTGGAGAAAAGAAGTTTAAGTTCAACCACAATTGGGACATTGGAGCAATGGTAATGACATTTGGACTGATATTACGGAACATTCCAGCAATTTTACTAGAACCTCATTATCATAAGTCTAGCATCGTCCTAATTGTGGCTGAATTTGTAATTATTGTTTCTGCATTCTGTAACATCTGAAATTAAAAACAAATCTGTCTGCTTTTTCATTCATTTTTCTCTTTGCTCAACTAACACAACGATTGAATTTCTGCCTCATTATTCCGAGGTAAATCCGAAATATATGTAATGTATTTCTGTATTTGGGCATCGAAAAGAATGGTTGTTCAATGAGATTAAATGAAATTAAATTTCAGTTCGATTTTACTTATATATCAGGCTGTCGTCGTCCACTTCTATATAAGAACGTGGTCGACTCTTCCCGTAGCAGCAGCACGTTTTTAGAAACGCCTTTTTCTAATCTTCCATTTCTTAAAGTACGTTTCTTGAAGTAACTCCATTAATACTTAAATCAAAGCTGTTAAAAAAATTATAAAATTAATTCTGAATATTTTCAAAAATAATCATTTGATCCTAATGAACCTGAAAGTAATGAACAATATTTTTGAACTAAATATTTGCTTATTTCATTTATAATTACTTGATAACAAAATTTATTTATGATCTTAAAAGCAATGAAAGTTTTATCACTACTCTACGAATAATATAAAGTCTAATAATTGCACTATTTGAGTCATAGGCTACTGAATTATGTCGAAATATTCTCATTAAATAAACAATAAACTATAGTCATTTCATTAAAGTAAACATTCAAATATATTTGCAAAGTGTTGAAATATTTTAATAAAGTTTGAGATTTCCGTGACCACGAAAGCAACATTTGTTTGGTTCAATGTATGGATAAAGATTTGAGAATCGAAAGATTTGAGATCGAAAGATAATAATAGCCCTTATTCCTTTTCCTAGAGTTACCGAGACCACTATTGCACTCTAAGAAATATAATTTCTGCGAGAAGAAGACGCTTCTTTCGCGAGGAGTAGTATTTTTATGCTACGAGAGCATGCAAACTGACTAACTGAATCTGTTGTCCGATTGTGTCAACAAACAATTCGACCGATTATCTGTTTACATGCTCGCGCAGCATGAAATCCATTTGAACGTGTATCAAACTGATTTTCATGCTCTCACAGTCGGATTCCGATTGAAACAACATGAGATTTTTTTAGAGTTTGTCTTTTACTTAAACAAACCTAATCAGCTTCTTTGCTGACATACACCTAATTACTTCCTGTTTCTACATTGTTACAACATAGCTGCACGTGACCTTATATTCCCTAGAAGTATTTCACTTTCATACCATTACCTTACCCAGTTAATTATTCGCTTACCCAGATAGAACAAAAATTTCATATACATCTAGTATATGTGTAATATACGTATATTATATGTAAATATCTATTTTATGTATAAATGTCCGTCTAATATATGTATAATATACATCTAGTTCTATCAGGGTTACAGTATTCGCAAAATATGTTTTCGAGAACATTCGACTACCATAAATAGTATATATCGATACAACGGCGCTTGCGCAGGGTGTCGAACAAGATTTGTCGTAACATGTGGCCGTGCACAAAATAGAATTTTGCGCACTAGTGCGTAAAGAGGCACTTTGCGCACGAGTGCCGAAGGCACGAGTTCGCCAAGTGATTGTTTGCGCACGAGTATGGTAAAATTCGTTTTGCGCATGGAAACCAGATACGAAAAAATATATTTGTCCCGCGGTGCCGAAAACGCAATGTCCTGCACTAAGCCGTTTCGGAAAATTGCCTTTTTCATTCCCTTGTATCGAAAAAGGCACAAAATTCTATTTATTTCATAAATTAAACAAAGTCTAAAAATACACTGTAAACTCAGTTCTGTAAAATTACGTGATATATCACGCAATTCAGTTCCCGTAACATTTCACGAGATTTTACGTGAAAAAACGTGGAGTTTACGTGAACGTAAAATTTCGATAAGTATATCGGAATATTTTGGGGTTATGTTTCTCTAATGCTGTCGAACTGTTTATGACATGATTATGTGTGTCTTAAGTCTTATCAATCAACATATATTCTTCAAAATTGTTAATTGAAATTAACTATAATTTAGATTTGTCTGAAAACAATAACAGATCGCCGAAACGCGAATGCCAGTCGATCGCCGGTAGAATTCGACAATTCATTTGCTCGACAGTTTATATTTCGTAAAATGTTGCGATTTAACATAATTTGACGTCATTTTCACGGAAAATTAGAGTTTTCACCTAATTTTGTGTATAAAATAACTGTCTTCATACAACTTTACGCGATTTTCACAGTTTTCATATAATTTTACATTTACATAGTTTATAAGATTTACAATCGAAACTCAAAAATATAGCTTTTGCATAGTCACCCTAAAAACATATATATACTGAACATTAAAATCTGTGCGTTTATTTAATTTCTATTTACTATCACTTAACTGTAACCTAATTACCAATTTTCATGGAATTTAATCCTATCAATCAGATAGCGTTACTAAATTGTGAACTCACCGTTTTCACTGAAGTAAAAATTAAAACAGCAACGATGAAATGCAGATCCATATCGGTTCCTCTGGAATTAAAATATGTAGGATAAATTACAAATAAAAATTGTTATATTGCAACTGTAGCATTAATCGATATAACGAAACTATCGAGATGTTTCAATTACGTCTCAATTACGGTTAATTATCGTCAAAATGATTAATCGAAACAAGTGAATGAAGATAATTATCACGCTATTCCAGGAAAGCCGATGCGCATTGTTCGGTCAAGACAAAATCTAAATAAATACGTTACTCCGGGGAAAAGTGATGCTGAATTGTTCGGAAAACATGATATCCATAATTAATCGAACACCGAAGGTGTCCCGGCAAACACCCGGCGAACACCGATTAATCCCGGCAATTACGAACGGCAGTTACGTGTTTTCGATTGTCAGTTTTATCCAATGACGTAACAATTCCATTTTGAACGAACAGAAAAGTCAAAAGAAAAGTGCGCGAACACTTTCGTCGACAGAGGAAATCGATAAGCGTAAAAGAAAAATGAATCAAATGGAAATTTGTTGTAATCATTTTTCATTACACTGTTTGACTGAATACGTGTCCTTTTCAAATCTAAACAATTTAACCTCTTGTAACAAAACCATGAAATTGTTAAACATTAATTGTTAGTCATTACTAATCGCGCGTTTTTCTTAATCATCGACTTTGTTATTTGATTTTACCGGCGTTACTAAAATTTCATTGCACGTAAACCATACATTCCTTATATTAGCTTTCGGATAGCTCGGTATGCGATATTTGTGGATACCGAACGCGAAAAACATTTGTATACCAACCCGCGTTAAAAGTTTCTGGCAATTCCGTACCCGGGAAAAAAAAACATGCGAGTTTCACGGGTGTAACACGTGTGCTAAACATATCTGCAAAACGTATGCAATTCGCATGCAACACACATGTCAAACGTGTGTAACATATATGACTAAACACATATGTTC
>JABFPB010005200.1:0-13666 GCA_022817645.1 Ceratoteleas bidentatus
CTGCGTAGTGGACGATAATCAAAGCACCTTAGGCCTTTATCGTTGCGAAAACGCGACAATCGATATCGACTCTCAACCTATCCGTCACATTGCGGCTCTACCGCGGCAGTATAAAAGAGAGCGATATTATTACTTTCTAGTTCAGAAAATTTCAAGCTTTAAATAATATTTTTCTGAGTTTTGTTTAAGATATTTATCGATTATCTTGTGGTTTACATTGCTGGAATGAGTAATATATGATGTTTTGGAAATGTTAATAAAAACAAACACAATTTTTACGTTTCAGAAACGTTATTTGTACCTTTTATTTTCTAATACTTCTTTAATTATCAATTAATTTTGACGGGCTCAATTATCCCATGTTTACTGAACAGTTCAGTAATGTAGGGATTTCAGTAATATTTCATGAAACATTTTTTCAGTGTATGTTTATAAATAATCGATATGTTTCAGTTTAGTTTTCGCCCTTCATCTTGGTGTAAAAGTTTTTCGATATTTTTAAACAGTGTTTTGACCATATATATTCCCAGCTGTCATTCCAATCGAAGAAAATGGATGCTTATTCGCAGAACGCTGAGCGTTCAGTGTTTTGATCGAGATTACCAAGCATATCAACTGTCCTTTATTGACACCACGCCGAACATATGGATTTTGCCCACATGCTATCCGTAATACGTCCACCGACTACCTCACGCGGGAATCGATCTTTGATGGATTATAGACGAGAACATTAGAACCTAAACTCCCTCGAGAGAACCACGTAATCCAGATTCACAACACCGTTTTTCTTCCGACGATTAATTGCCTGAAATTGATTAAGCATTCTGACTTCTCATTGCAACGCATCTGTGGCGAAAAATGCGGAATCTCCTTTCCAATTTCCACCACGAATCAGACTAATTTAGGATTCTCCGTTTACCCTAACTAGGCAAGCAAAGATCATTCTCAATACCCTATCCTTCGTCGACTAAATTATCTGTCTATTTGGTGCCGAGTCGTCAGAGCAATGGAATTGTTTCAAGTACTGTGTCAGTGCCACCTGTTATCGACAGCTGAACTGATGGATGTATTATTTAAAGAGACTAATAAAATATAGTAAAATTTGTAATGAAAATATAATCAACTGATTCTTGAATTATCTTCCGTTTACACGTTTTATATCAAAGGATTTTAGTGGAAAAGGAATTTCCTTTTGAATCAAAATGATTTCTTTTCAGGCAAATATCAAACGGAAAATCTTTCTGAAACAGAACAGATGATTTTGATCCAAAATTAATTTGTAAAGTTCCCGAAAATGTCGAACCTGTCCTGTTCCCAGCCACCTTCTCCCCATTCCCTTAAGCCTTCGCCTGCGTAAGAAAAAAATTCAATTATCGTAATGAACGCCGAGCTCAATCAGCTCGCGCACTAATCCCACTCGAAAAAGTAAATTACGACGGTGCCCCTGCGAACAACAATAGCGAAAGAAGAGTTAATTATGGCTAATGACTGTAAGACGTGATTTACATAGTCGATGCGTGTCTACTTTTTTTCGCGACGCTCCGCAAACGATACCCCTAAAGCACCGCGCGCCGAGTTTTATTGCCTTCGGTGCCTTCTTGTGTTTGCCACAGGATAACATTACACTATATGCCGGCAATGCCTCGCGCTCGGGGCCCGAACGATCAATGTCCTTGTAAATAGCTGAGCAATGATGCATTCGATACGATAAAAACGGAGCCGACTTAACGAGCCGCGAACAAGCTTGAAATCAGGATTGAGCGCACCGCCGGCTGCAGCGCGTTACGACTCGGCGATCGCCAAACACGACCCACGCGATACACTGACGCCTATTAACCAGGGATAACTGCGACTTCTGCGAATTTACCGGGGCGGGGGGTGGTCCGCAAAAACCGGGCGTCCCACAGCCCAAAAGATAAGCCATATTTGCATATCCGCCTCATAACGATCCGCGCGAACGCCCCATCGTGAAGCGCGACGATTCAGGACAATTAAACGGAATTTCGGCTGTAAGTGCTTGGGAGAGGAGGAGAAGGGTGTAATGTTAAGTGGTAGTGTTGTAGAGGTTGTTTAGACTGTTAAACAGTGTGAACAGAAAAGTTAGGTTTACTTGAGGGCGAAGTTAGGGTAGTTAAGTGCCAGAAGTTATTAGAAAACCAGAATATTTGAAATACAATTTTTTTTTATAACAGTCTTGTTTCAGGAATTGTTAGTTTTATTAGTTTTGTTAGTTTAGTTAATTTGTTTCATGAGTTTTTATTCAACTTTTCAAAACTAAATGTCAAAACCCCGAAAAATTAACACCGTAACTTATATATCACTTTTTTACTTTGTAACCTATACAGTTTTCACACTTTTCTAAAATAATAATATTCATTACTGTTTTACTTTTTTAATTTATTGTTTTTACTTCAATATGTATACATTTGCATAGAATTCAATTTAAACAAACAGTAAAACAAGTTAAAAAGTGATAGACAATTTGTTATGAATTTTTTTTTCAAGGGTCAAAAGTTATCTTAGGTTAGAAAGTAAAAAAATGACCTTTTAGTTACGATGTCATTCTTTTGAGGCGTCAAAATTAAGGCAAAACTTTCTGATTAAGTGGTACAAATACATTGTATCAAGGGTCGCGGCAAGGTTTTTATTTTATATTTTTTCTTGTTTTTTTTGCATTTTTTACCATTTTTTCAGATGTTGTAACTTCCTTTAATTTCCCAGCCTGACATTCGTGTCTACAAAATCACATAGGAGAATTTCTGGAGGAGGACATATGACGATGAGGGGAGAAAAGTTTATCGCGCTGGTCGCGGTTTTGGGTGAATTGACGATGATTAAATTCGAGAAGTCAGTGCGGATGGGCTATCGGAGAAAAGGTGGAAGGAGGAACAACTTGGCTAAAGGAGAGAGGGAGCAGGGAAAAGTTGGGTTATCTGGAATCAGTTTTAGGTTATGGGGAATCAAAGTTGTGGATTCGTGATAGTTTGGGAAGCACAGTAGGAGAAATTGGGAAATGGTTGCAGATTGCGGTTAGTAATCTCGGATAATGAGAATAATTTGAGAAAAATGTTACGAAGCCAAGTAAAATGAGATAATTTTTTTAAATCGCATAATTTCATACATAAAATGTCCAAACAGTAACTAATTCCTAAATAAAATAGCAAAAAATAAATAAAATTACCCAAATTTAACACTTATCATTCTTCTCACGATATTAGGGCTCCGTTCATAAAAGTCGACCTTCGAATACCAAAACTTACATTTTATATAAGTTTTGTACAAGATTTGTCTAAGTTTTATACAGTTAGAATAATGTGGGAAGGATCGCGATATCGTCTGCCGCGAATTTATAAACGACGTCGCGTAATTCAAGTGATAGACCACCGCATTAACAGACAAAATTGAAACGTTAATTAAACGAACATTCGGCTGCCGCAAATTTATTCAAATTGCGCGCATTAATCGCGCCGGAGATCAGCCCCTAATGGAATTTTGATCCCGGCGATTGATTCATCGGCTCCCGGCGAAAAATGCGCACGATGAATGTATGTAGGATATCTAACACGTAGTCGCACAACAGCACATTAATTAGACCATTACCGGGACGATGTAATGGTCTAATAAGTGCGCCGCTCTTCCGCCTCGAGTTTCCATTCTGTCGTGTGAACCTCGGCGTTCTGATGAAATTTATGGATAATCGTTGGCGTAACGCTGCGCGCATTTTTCGCGTATCGTCTTGCGGCGATCTCGCGGCGCTCCGAGACAGTCAAATTGTGCCAGCAGATAGTCGTCCGGCGACTGGTTTATTCTGCGAGACCGGACGTTATCGCCGAAATATCGACGTGCAAAATAACTGCGCCGATCCAGCCCGAGACTTCCGTCGTATGAGCAGGGATTAATTAATAGAAAATTGCTGATCATTTAAATTCTATTAGCAACGGCCCGAGTCAATTAGAGGGATATTAATTGCCATCCAAACACTGACGGCTCGGATTGTGGCTCGTTAAATTGGAGTTGCAGAGGGAAAAATTTGTTGGAGATTAAGAATTTTTGCAACGAAAAGATGTTTGCACGGAAAGTACTGCTTTAGTTTCTGTTTAGAGGACGAAATGTAGTTCTTTTTAGTCCTCGCTGAAAAAGATCGAATTTTGCTAGTAAGTAAATTACAAGGAAAAAAATTAATAATATTTTTAGGTATAAGGGTAGTATCTTCTATTATATTCCCCGTTAAAAAGGCACGAAAACTAGTTATTTCCTGGCACTTTTTGCCTAAAATCTGGAGTTATATATATTTTTTTCTGTAGGTGATAAATACAAAATCATTTTTTGTAATGATAGGCAAAAAACGTTTTAATAAAACGAAAATATGAAGTAAACTTTTATTATTTGCATTATTTTGTTGTAAACGAGTGTAATGGAAAGTATAAGAGATATCCCTAAATATTCCACTTCAATAAAAATAGAGTGGAATGTATGAACGTTAAATAGCCAACTCACTTAAGTCTACAGCCTACAATATCCTACAATAAAGGATGCAATAATTTGTGTTCTAGTCAATGGAAAAAGGAGATGCACTCAGTTGCTTTCATTAATTATTTAAACGGGGTTTAGCTTAGACAAGCATATGTCGAGCACAACATTTAATTAGCAGAGACCAGAATTAAGACATGCGAAGAAAAGAAACGAAGAGTTCAAAGCGCTTTTTTAATACGTTGCATAAAAAAGACTAATTTTGCATGAAATCTTATTATATGCCATGTTAAGGAGTTACACATCCTTTCAGTTGAATGTAATATGTTTTTTTATTTGAATGGTATTTGAATGTATTTAAATTAATAAATCTGCAGTATTTTGAAAACATTTTGAGAATTTCAGTATTTTGAAAAATCTTCTTTTTAAATAATTCTACAACGAGTGAGTTCTATCTGAGTTCCAATAAACTGGAAATACAAGAACTTGAATCTTGAAAAATGTTTTCAAATTGAGCACGTTTCAAAGGTTTGCGAAAAATATATTCAATTCAAACGACTTACTTACTTCAAACCCGACTTGAACAATTCCGACTAAAAGTAACCATGTTCTAATGTCTCCGATTTCTGTCAAAAAATGTTACTATCATTTAAGCATAAAATATTTTCATAATTAGTTAGACACACTACGTTTCAATCCCATGAAAAAACAGGAATAATTTCGAATAATTAAAAGCTGAGTATCTTTTAATGATTCGAATTTTTGAAAGTCATAATTTTTTCAGCTTTTTGAATGCTACAAAAAGCTGAATTAAATTGTGAAAATTAAAAGTTTTGCTGTATTTTTGTATAAAAAGTAGATTTAACACTTCAAGCAAAGAAAAATTAATATTGTTCTGTTTCCACAATGTAGAGATATGATTTTTTAATATACTTTAAAATAATGCGATAATTTATTATATTTTATTTGGCGTGTCTCCCTTCCCCCACACCACATGAATAAGTATCCTTAAGAGTATGATTCTGCTGCCTCGGAATTAATGTTTTTCTCGATAAAAAATATCTATTATTTAGTGTATTATAATATATAATAATATATTAATATTTTATTTAATATCTTATTTCCCGTTTTTAATTAGCCTAAACCACGAAACTTCATTATTTTCGAAAATGCTTCACTAAAAATTCTCCCAGTTGCACAATTTCACTTTGCTCGATTTATGATGAAACGGTTATCCATACTTTTGTATTACCAAGGACACTCACCCCGCAGCAGCACTACCTGAACATTCCTCAATTTACCCCATCCCACCCCAATCCCACCACTCTTTGCGTCGAAACCTCAATCTTACGAAAAGCACTCGGCGCCGCTCCACCCAAAGACACACTCAACTCGCAAAAAAGCAAACCGATTTGCCGCAACACCCACTTGCGATTGCGATTGCGAGTATCTCTGTATCGAAGACCGCCAATTTTCTTATCCGCAGTTCCCTTAATTCCGAGCCTGGGTAGAAACGCGAGCGACGTCAGACATTCGCCTCGCTATCCGATGAAATCATGTTTGACTTTCCATCGTCAGACCATAAAGCGTGGCATGAAGCGGCGCATTTTTAAATCCCCGATTCAGCGCAAAATTGCGCAGGCCGGCGGATCGCCGCGCTGAAAGCAAGTCAAGCTGTTGGCCGTTAAATTGCACGGCCGTGATTTCTCGCCATAAGTCAAATCTGTGCTCGAGACCTCCTTAGGATTTGAACCGCGACTGCGAATCGAGTCGCGGTTAATTTACTTATTAAAGCATGATTCGCGGATGAATTCAGCTGAGATCCGGCTCGAAAACAAAGCTCGACTAATGCGCGAACATTTGTCTTCTTGCAGGAAAGCGCGTTTCAGCGCGAAAGGCTGGGACGTCCAGAATGCTACGGGTATGGAGGCTGCTACGTATGCTAATATATATGGTAAGTGCTTTATCTTCGGTTTCTCCGCAGCATCGTTTCATGCGCGTTCGCGTCGTTCCTTTAAAGCATGCTGCGAAGATAAGATACAATTATCAAATATTATCGGTCGCACGACGTTTACAAAAAGGCAAATTCGAGGGCCGCTTACGAATTTCGATGACGACCGGCAATTTATGGCCCGATTTGCGCGAAATAAATAGATAATGCCCGAGTGGGAATAGACGTTACGTTTTATGATCGGACCGGACTGTGGCGAGCGATTTATTCGACGAATTAACATTGGTAATCTGCATTGTCGCGGCGATCGGAGCGAAAGAATCGGTTGGGATAATGAGGGAAGGCGACGGTGATTGAGTGGGAAGGGTGAATGGTACGATTTTGCGCTGAGAAAAATCACTTGAAAACCGTTTGGAATGAAAAAGATTCCTTGTCAGAGAAAAGAAAAAGATTTATTTTCTGCCAAAATGATTCTTGGGCCAAAATTCTTCGTTTGTTCCAAAAGGATGTTTTTAAAGGGAAATGTATTGAGAAATTTTATTGTAGCGATGTTCAGAAACTGAGAAAAATATTCCTTTGAAGGAATATCTCCTTTGGAGATTTAACAATTTTGTCTAAATAAAATAAGATAAGTCACCATTACTATATGGTATCGATGGTTCTTACGAAGATGACTCCGATTTCGCCATCACAATCAGCATTGGTGAATCTAAATTGGTTCATTTTTCGTAAGAATCAACATTGTACAATTTTCTGGAATTGTAGGAATTTTGTATGAAAGAAATTGTCGTTTTTAAATATCGCGAGAAGCTTTCAATTTCTAGGAAGTATAAAGATAAAGTGATACAGCATCTGAAATTACGAGTCAATTCATATCGTTATTACGTTGGATTATTTTCTCGAATTGATTCAAGCTATGTAAAAGGATATAGGAGAATTTTAGCTATAATAATATAAACGATTGTAGATATGTTTACTTTGATGTTACTTTTATTGAATTGACCATTATTTTTGATAGAACATTTTTCTTTCACAATATCCATTTCTTGAAACCCTTGGGAAGAGCCTATAAAATATAAACTACTCAATATAAAGTTGATACTTTCTTTCCACAAAATTTATCGCTGTTAAAACCTACTTTATTGGTAACATAGTAAAGCAAATTTCGTTTTCTACTTCGATTAATTTTCATACAAATGTGGTGAATTGCTGACAACCGACCTATTTACATCTATTTACATCTATGTCAAATTACGATGTTCAAGCAGCAGAAACCTATAAAATATTACATCTTTACTGTAATTCACCTGAATCAACAATTGTACTTTCATAATATTTTCACACATTTTTCTACATTTTGCATACTTCATCGTATTTGTTAAAAAAAATGTTGATTTTTTTTGTCCATATATTTCCAGAGTAACAAAATATATTGATTTCATTTCAAGCAAAATTATTTATTTATCCCAATCTAAATTAATTTAAATGAACACAAATTACAGTAACAAGGAGGCAGGTTTTACCTTAAACTCAAACTCTCCAAATCAGATTCGCCCTCTCCAAATCTAACCAACTTTCAATCACCTCTATCGAACCTAACAATCATACGAGTCATCACATTACACAGCAACTCTATATTTGGCAAACCCAGCTTCACCTCGTCCCATCCAATCCTAAACCCTCATCCCATTGATCCGCGGCACCCGCGGCCCGCGTTCTTTTCTATCCTGAAATCGAATTCCACGTTTTTTGCGGCGAAAGTATTGCGCCTTATACAGGCGCGGCTCGGACGCGCAATCGTCTTGCCCACCAGCGCAAAAGATTTAGAAAACGGGTTAACTGGATTCCGCGCACTCGTCCGACTGATAACTCCGCGCCAAATCTCGGTCCGAACCATCCCGAAAGTAGCCCAACTTCCTGTGCCACCGGCACTTCCTTATTGTAAAAAATGTACATACATGATGAATGGATACTTTAAAGGAATTGTTGCAAAGACAGATGATATTCGTTAGTATAACATTGAAGGAAAATTTGGGGCGTTACAATGGGAAGTATTTTATTTCTTTTGTTGCGACAAAGTCAAACTAACGTAGTTGCCAAATAGTTCAGAATTGACTTTGTTTTAGTAGATTTTGGTAGATTTTTGTAGATTTATTAGATTTAGCAGATGTAGTAGATTCTAGTAGATGTAGTAATTTTTGTAGATTTAGTAGATTTTTGTAGATTTTTGTAGATTTAGTAGATTTTTGTAGATTTTTGTAGATTTAGTAATTTAAAAAATTTTAGTACATTTAGTAAATTTAGTAAAAATTCGTCCTGTCGATCTACAAAACTTTACACATTTTTCTCAAAGTGTAAGATTAAATAAATCCTACCTTCAACTTCTACTCATCCTTTCCGAACCCCCCCTTCCCAACAAGAATTCCTCAAAGTTGAAATCGGATTTCCGCTCGCGGTTACCGGGCCGTCGCCGATAACTGAATATTTCGCGGCGCTCTCGGCAATGCGCCGTTACTCGTCGCCGTAATGACGTATTATTATTGTCCGAACCAACATCGCGCCGAAACGAGATCGCGCGGCAAAAAAGCGCGACAATGACGTCGCAGCAGGAAGCGACAGCTTGCAAGCGGATATTTGTGCCTACTCCGGGTACCGTTACGCGTATCTCATAAGATCCGCCGTCATTATTCAGCCGAGCTATCGCGCCGCGTGACCTCTTACCATAGTTTACGCAGGAAACGCGCGCGTGCCGAGGGATGAGTCGGAGGCTGTCTCGGTTACGAATTCCCGGGCCAAATTGCGACGATTATTCATCGCGTTCCACCGTTACCCGGCGCGAAATAAGAGGACGCTCGGCGGATATTTTATTCCTTTATCGGGCTTATCAATTGCATTCCGGTGCGCCTTATCCGTAGGATAGCTTTATCCGACCGGAGCGTTACTTTTTGCGCGAGCGCCGGTGATGCGATACGGAACGGATCCTTCGTGAAAACACGAATCTTTAAAGAATGGGATCGAGGAGGCAGAGGGAGAGGGCGGCGGGAGGAGGACGGAGAAACGATGAAATGCAGTCGACGAAATGGATAGTCGGCGTTTAACGTCTCGGTTTGGTCAATAATGCTACGGCGAAGACGTCTTAAGAGCGATTTCGCGTTTTCAAACGAGAGTGTGTTTGGATTTAGAAGAGCGATGATTTTGCGTTGTTGATAAAGTTGTTTAGCTTGTTCAAGAAATTATGTGGTTTACAACCGATGAAATTGAGGATTTACACTGAAAGAATGAATAGACATTTTTTAGAATCGAACTGGACTACACAAAAAAGAAAAGTTTCTCAAATTCTTCATTAAAAATTATTAGCTTCTCAAGAATTAAAATTGATATTATTTGATCACAATTATGGTGCAGTAAATTTAGCTACAATAAAATATTCAGCTACAATGGTATACATATGTAGTTTACCATTTTTTTCAGTGACTTATCTTGTTGGGGAAATTTCGTGCACGTCTGATTTGAATTAATTAAGGGTCGCAGATTTGATCGGACATGTGATCAAAAAAAGTTTTATACTGTCTCTTAAGCGTGTACCTAAGACAATCGTCGGCAGACAGTAATGAAGACGTAAAGTTATAGTGGGTTGAAAAAAGTCTGCAGCCGGATAGTAGAATCATTAATCCACTGGCTTAGTTATGAATCAGCACCTAACAGTACCCGGCAACAGTCAATGAGTTAAGTACGATCTCACAATACATTCATTAAATGCAGTTGCGTTTCTAATAAAGAGTTTTACGCTGCGCACCGCGATTTGAATATCGACGCGCTTTCAGGTGCGCTCGAGTTTTAATTTAATAGGTTCAGATACGGACTGATTAAATCACGCAGATACGGCTCTGCATGTTTCGTTTCGAAACCTTCCTTTTAATCGGCAAACAGGCGAGAGATTAACTACTGTTTTGGAATTAATCACACGCCCTCTTTGAGGAACTATCGAAAACAGTTTATCTTTGATGACCAATGAAAAATGGCCGGAGTATGCTAAGCGAAAAGATACTGGATATCTTGGTAGAAATGCACTGAGAAAACGATATGGTACATACAACTGAATATGTTTAATTACATCATCAGATCCTATTGGAAATTGTAGTCCTATATTTTTCTATGCGGTTTTTGCCCATTTTTCCTATAAGTACTTAATCACTCCTAATAGTTACTTTTTAACAGGGATATATTCCCAATACATTCCCAATTTTTTAATACACCAATATGTTCCCAATATATGTCTAATAAATTTCTATTTTTTTCTATTATTTTTTATTTTTAATAATTTCAAAAACCTCACCCATCTACACGGAGAAAAATGTTGGCCTTGTTTTGGTTGTGACAACCGAATTTTGGTTGTCTCAGTCACACTTCATACTGACCCAGACAATTTTTTTTCAAAATTGCCCTCGCTCGAACTGCATTGCGTTTTCCGAAACGGAACTCTTTCGTTCGTGCGCCAGAACAATCGAAGTGTTACGAGACTGTTTGTAACGCGGATATCTTTCATCAATCTCGCGTTCTGCTCGCGATAACGCATTGTCGGGCGATTCTTTCCCACTCATTTGTTCGCCGGTGGTCCATTTGTCATCGATTTCCGTGGCCCATGCGACGATTCGTCGCGTTCCCAGCGAGAGGATTTCTGACCGGCGTTTTCACTTTCGCCGGGCGTTCGCGATATAATAATGGAACGAGAGCACGCCGCGCTATTAGATAACATCGGATACGTACCGCGCGCATAAAATATGTGTTACGAGAACACCTAGATGCCGCAATATTACGCGGCCGATCTTATCGCGCTGCGACAAGCGCGCGCGGCGCGTTAAATTATGCGAAACGCCGGGTCTAATTAAATAATAAACGCCGCGATTATGCTAATCGAGTTAATCAGCCGCGAAACGACCGTCTGCGTGTCCGCAGACGCGTCGCGCTTGTAGGCGAATTACGGGGATCAATCGGAGGAAGACGTTTTGCGTTCACGAGAGACGGCCGGACCGGTATGATAAATAAGTTACGATTCCTTCTGGAATTGCGATGTTGGGGGATTAGACCGACACGCTAAATGCATTGACTTTCAATCATGTTGAATGGATCTGATGGTGGAAGTGGATGGAAGTTGTATTGAGTTAAAATAAAGTAAAATAAGCTAAAAAATGGTAAGTTTCCTATTAATATAAAATGCAACGTCCCTAGAAGCGAAGAATATTATTGGAAAAAATAACATTCTGAAAGTGTTCCTGGAATATTAAATAATAATAATTATTATAAAAACAGTTTCATATCATTCATTAACTGTTCACTATTATAATTGTTATAATAGTGAACAACTGGACTTAAGCAGCTAAGTCATGATTGTGATTTTATTACATTCTCACATAATTCTGAAGTTTAATATTTTAACGCAATTTACCCCAAAATTGTAAGGATACAATTGTGTCGGAAACATTTAAATGATGTACATGATTTGGACGTGAAACAAAGCGAAATGTTACTTGTAGTTTTGATGGTGAACAGTGGAACAATTGATATGAATAAGCGGGAAAACTGTTACAACAAATTAGTGTACGATATTACAAAAGACGGTGTTCTTTGAGTAAGAAGTAGTGTCACATAAACAGTATTCTTAAAAAGACTCGACTGGGAGAAGAACAATACCTTCAAAAGAAGACAAAATCTCTCTTCAAAGTTGGCCAAGATATTTCTTGTGTAAAGACAACATCTTTTAAACTAAATTATAGTACTTCATATCTAAATGGTATTGCGAACAATGTAAAAACATAAAAACTTATACAGTTTTTAATTTTGAATGCGATACGTTTGTTAGTACCTTCAAAACTCGTTTTTGTGAATTTTGAATATCCTGTCAAATAAAATACTCTGAAGAGCATTTTGAAAAGTGCCCTTTATAGCTATTATTAATAATTTTTATTATAACTTTATTGCTTAGATGTCCCCTTAAATATTTATTGTAATTACCCTTAGATAATTATAATAAAAAATGTTGACATATTTCCTCACAAATTAAAAATAATCATCGTCGATCAAATGAAACGAGCGACCGTTTGTTCTCCGCCGTTTTTGCTTCCCGCAAACGAATTCCTCCGCTAAACGCTCGGTCTGCAAAGCACGCGTACGACATGGAAATCGTCGTGTCGCCGTAGACGTCGCGCAAAAATGATCCCGAAAGCCGTACATAATCATTTCTAATGAAATGTTGTCATTTAACAGTGCAATTGTGTGAGAACGCAGAAACTTGTTTTCACTTGCGTGAAAAACAGCGACCGTTAATGCAGCGGTAAAGACGTCTCTCCCGTTAGCAGCGTTTGCGCGAGTGCAGAATAAACGGCGGGAACACCTAGCAAAGTCGGGGTCCCGCCACGCAAATTTCCAAGCCGCCTGCCGACCGAACCGCGCGAGATAAGACGATCGCGGGATAAGCATAAAGAGAGCGCAGCTCGTGCGATTGCAGCTGACGTTGACAGGCGTTGCCCGGAATCGCGCTCCGCATCGGCGCAACAGAATTACGGCTGCTCCGGACGTTTCGCGAATACAACACGTGCCGCGGTTGTTATAGGCCGGATTACACGAGCCAATAGTTTATGCGATCCAAATCATGATCACCTCGAAAAATGTACAACGTGGCTCGCCCGATGTCGGCAAAGTTGATATCCGGTGGCAGCAAAGGTTGCGTTGGCATCGAGAAACGCGATGGGAAATAGTTTGGATTATTTGGATGGCAAGAGATGACTGAATGAAAGTTGAGGCTTTAACGGAATTAATGGATGATTGCTTTATTTAGAGTTTGTTGCTGGTACGAAGGTATAGAGAAATTTGTGAAGATAAATAGAATTTGTTTTGACGATTGTTAAACTAGTTCAGGGATGTAATCAGGCCATCTTACATTCTACGTCAATAATTATATAATAAATAAGTAATATATAAATAAACGTCTTTATAATAAGTTATGGATGCTGGGGGAAAGTTCACGAATTACAAGAAATCCATATATGATTATCAAAAAATTGAAAATAAAAATCAAGTCTCAATCACTATTAGAGGTAAACTCTGGAGTAAACTCTAAAGTTAAAAAATAAAAATTCTGCAAATGTTTGCAAGTTCATTTTTAAATTATCTGTAAATGTCTGGTGATCTCTGAAAAACTTTATAAAACTTTGTAACATCTGAACATATTCTAAAAATAGCTGAAAT
>JABFPB010005201.1:0-13669 GCA_022817645.1 Ceratoteleas bidentatus
GTTAGTTTCGTTAGTTTCGTTAGTTTTGTTAGTTTCGTTAGTTTTGTTAGTTTCGTTAGTTTTGTTAGTTTCGTTAGGTTTGTTAGTTTCGTTAGTTTTGTTAGTTTCGTTAGTTTTGTTAGTTTAATATGAAGTAAGTATTTACTTATGAAATAAGCCGCATAGGTTTCAAACTTTTATAATACACTTATTCAACAAAACCACCTTCGGAATTCTTCTCAAAGAAACCGTCCAAAGTGTCTCAACATTGAACCTCTCTGAATTAGCTCATTTCAGTCTCTCGGAATCCCATCGAATTCAGACATAACATTCGATGCCATTGGGTAAAAAATCGCAAAAAAGTAGGTGCGCGGACATCTCAATGGATGGCGCGCTGGGTTAATCAAAGCGGCGAGTTTTTGCTCATGAGCGATGCCTTCGACAAAATATCGCGATAACGGAAGTCGGGAGCTGAAGTGCGACAGCAGCAACGCCCGCGGATCTAGTCTTCGCCGCCTTTCACCGGCCATTGTCCACGCGGCGGACTGACTGCAACTTGAAAATACAACTGCCGATAATTGCCTTCGAACCGTCGAGTCATACGACGTAATGGTATAATAGTCAAGCCGGAGCGATGGAATCGCAGGAACAAGCTGCCTCCGCGATACCAAAGTCACGACGCCGCGTCCCATAAGTGTTGTCGAGACGGCAACTTTCCATCTCCGCGCGCGTTTCACATCACTTAAAGAATTCTGCGCACACATTCATTCCAATCAAATTCCATAAAAATGGACGCCAAGTGTATCGATTCCAATTTACGACATCTTTGGTAGATTTTCAATTATCAGGCCAATACGGCGAGAGAGAAATGCCGGGCAATTTAAACTTTATTGTTTTTTAAATTAAACAGCGCGTTTAACTTTCAACGTTAAGTTAATTGAAGTGCATTGCCTGAGATAGCGATGACTCCTGAAGTGCGCTGTTCTTTGAAAGGTGATCATTTATTGAACATGTTTTGTTTTGTTTCAACTTTTTTAAATTGGGGTTTAAGCAAACCTGATTGAAATTTTTTTCAAACGTAATAATGGAGAAGCAGAAAGTATAGCTTTATGTGCAGACGTTGATTTTTGTATCTCAAATCATCTACATAGTCGAACAATTATTAACCAGTAAGGATTAGCATTTTTTTTATTTAGGGTCAAATGGAGTAAAAATGATCAGTCTTTGGTATCAAAATTAATAAATTATTTCTTTACATTTTTATTGTTTATAATAGACACTAGATTAGGACATAAACTTAATTATAATTGACTCAAAAACACATTTTTTCAGACTTAACAATAATAATTCCGACTTGATCATTTTTATCCCATCTGTCCCTAGTTAAAAAAATTAATTTGGATGTGTAAATGAAACGAGATAATGTGATTTGGGAACAACATATTTAAACTATATGGAAATAAGATTTTGTAAATAACTCGTGTTTTCATCTTACGGTTAATCAGCTATTCCAGCTACATGCTATAGACCTTCCGTGGTCTTATTTGCAGTTGCGATGGCCTTTTTTCAATCGGCGGGCAATTCGGGTCTCGTTGCGTTCCCGCAGTTCCGTAAGCCGCTCGAGGCACTATTTCATGAGCATGCGTGGTTTTACGTTTACGCTTACAACTTCCTTCTTTTCGGAAACTCTGAAACACGATTTTTCGTCCTTTATTCTTCATACTGTGCAGAATCGTTTTACGCAAACAGGGCCATTTTTCGAATATCAGTATATATGACAGTTTCTTCGAAGTGTAGAAAACAGATTTTATAACACATTTAACATTCGTGTTATTTTCAATTATAAAAAATATGTGTTATAATGTATTATAATGATAATAAACTTGTGTGAATTTGGAGTTTCGTATACAATTTTATCAGAAAAATATCCATATTTGCAAATGAAAAAAGGTATGTAACTTTTTGAACCGCTTAAAGTTGTTAATCTTTAAGTTTTCAAAAGAAGTTTTGAAAACGAAAAGTTTTAAAACAAATATTTGAAAAAAACTTTCGTAGACAGTTCTTATTCGTTTTTAGACCTTGATAAAATATGTTTGTTCTATAAGAGTAACTTACGTTAAAATCTAAATGTTTACAAACGTTTGACAAACGGCGTTACAATAGGGTGATAAGTATGAATGGTTAATACTTATCACTTACACCCATATGTAAACACTTTCTAAAGATAAACACTTTCTACGAAGTTCGCACAGATGAGTATATACTACGCAGATCCTGTTTTCATTTAGGACCTTGTTTCGAAGGGATACATTACCACTATAAGAAAAGGATCACATCCTCAAATACAGGAATTGTCATTGCATTTGCAATATTATCTATACCAAAACATAAACAAAGTTAACATATTTCACGATGTTGATGACCTTTACTAGATGACCTTATCTATCTGACCTTTAACAAATATATCGGTCATTGTTTACGTATTTGTTTCAACAGATTAGTTTTCTCGTGGTTCACTCGGTAATTTCCAAATCTTCTGGAGTAACCACTTATTTTGTATAGTAACTTTAAAAATGTCTATATTTTTTTCTCTATTCAATCTAGTTCAACCAACCACAATTTTTCTACCTTTACTCAAAGCCAACAACCTTTCCACCCAAACCCACATGCCTAATCACAAATGCAGTTGATCACCACGAATGCACAATTTTCTCACATCGTCCCGGCTGCCGCGTGACAATAAAATGTCACCCGGGCGCGATGTTTATTCAACGAGCCGAGATAATAGGAGCGGTTTTTTGAATGACTGGAAACTATTTTTGGGCCATGTTCGGCGCGGAATTGTGCAACGAACGTGCGCGCGTCTGCTTTGTTGCTACGTTCTACGGACTAGCAAAAGACGAGCGCGGAGTGGCAGACAAAGGACGTAAATTCGCAAGCGTGAAGACCTCACCGCCGCCCACGTTCATAACACGTTGCGCGACGCCTCGTAAACGCGTTCGCTTATTACAAAGTGACTACGCCGGGTAGTCATTTCAGGCTGCGAGTCGTGCGCCGCGAAATCGCGATCGCCGTATCGTAAATATCGTTTTGGACCGATATGAGCGCCGCGATGGCAAATCTCAGGCAATAGGCAGTATTGTAGTGCAACTATGTGGGGTTTAAGGTGGGGCAGCACGGCACTTCCCACATATGAATAAATCAGATTACGGTACATAATTTGACGTTCAGGTCAGACGCGGCGAGCAATTACACAGTAATTACCAGCGCATTCGGGTTTTGTTTTCCGAGCCGCGGCGTTTCCCAGCCGCGATTCGTCAGTAATCGATAATCGATGAATAAAATGGTTCGTCGATGCTGCTTGTTACTATCTATTGCGGGAATAGCCTACACTTAGCGGCGACTTTTTGCCCCGGGCCGCGCGATAGGTGAAATTTGATTTGTTCAACGCCGCGCAAAAACCGAGAATAAATACGAACCTATCGATAATGCGAGTCAGTAATTGCGCAATGATATGCATTGTCAGATGAATGCTGTTTAATTTCGAGCCAATTTATAGGTCGATGAAAAATTGATGGGGTTATACACGCGAAGGCTACGAATGTAGGTAAATGTGGTATACCTTTAAATGGCGCAGACATGCCATCTAGCGGAAGGTTTGAGCATGGAAAATAATTGCGGTAGCTTGAGCAATTATCCAACCCATCGATTGGGATGTGTGTTAAGAGTAAAAGAGTGATTTTATTGTTCGAATGGGTCGGTAAAATATTGTGTCGAGTTAGAAGTGAACATTGCGATTGGACTCTATATTGTGAAGGAGAGAAGTAAATATTTAAAGGCAAGTCATAAGCCGTGTTTATTTTCGTTTTTATTTTCCAACAAATTTTCAAGTATTGCTCTTCACAACGTACTCCAATCAAAAATTCACTTTTCATCCAACATATTATTTGACCAAGACTTCTAATGTACAATTGAAAACTTCAAATCCTTTAATGTACAAGTCAATAAAATCCCCTGGAAATGTTTCGCCTCACATTAAACTGTACTTCTACATGACCAAATAGACCGAAATGAGAGGTCGGCGAAACGAAAAACGTCTCTCTAGACTCACACGTGCGTATTAAAGTGCTCGAAAGGTTTTTTTTCAGCGCAAGTAAGGCTGCCGTAGAAGCTGCCATAAAACCCCTTTATTATGTAATTATTGTAGAGACAGAAAGTTGTGAATTTCTCACGAGTTTTGACGCGGAAAAAATACCCGCTCGGAACGCGCTATAAGTTTAATTCGTATCCATAGCACATTTTTAGCATATGGCGCGACGACAATTTCAGATTCTTCCGGCTCTTGTACGAAGTTGTTCAAACATTCATTTGGAACAGCTTTCGCGCGCGGCGTGTGTCAGTTTTATTTTCGTAGCAGTCGTACGAGCCAATAAATCATCGTATCTGCAAATGCACGCATTTCATGCACTATTGGGGATAGTATTTCGAGGAGCCAGCCAAGAGGAGAGATGCGTATCTTAGTGGCCAGGATAACAGTGGGTCATGTGGGCTATCCGCTGTTTGCGACCAGCACCTTATCTTGATCTCTATTAAACTCGAAAATGGCAGGAAATGTTAACTTGGCCCATTTAATTAGACCCTTGGGATTGTTTAACAAGGGACGTATCGGAGCCTTTTGCTTCCGACACAAAGGTTGCGATTGTGCACGAATCAAGATCGTACTCCACTTCGGCACGCATCATTGAACGAATCTCGCTCTGATTCACCAGCATGAAATATTCGGCAGTGGTTGAAACTGCGCAAGCAATAAACTTAACATTTAAACAACTTTTCGGGCGAATCCGAAATCCGGTAAAAGTCGATCCCTAAAATTGCGTCACTTCAAGTGTATGTAAATGCCCGGATTTTCGTAATTAATTGCCCAGCGCCTATTGGCTCGACGATCATTAAACTAATAACGCGCGATATATCAACGGCATTTCAACAACATCATTTTAGCATAATCTCACATATGATATAATAAACTTCGTAAGCGGCCGTTAAAGTAAGGCCATGCTGATATCTTAATTTTACGATCGATCCGAAATTTTCATGGAAATTACGTCCTTACGGGACACCGTGAAGAATCTATGAATATGATTCGGTACTTTACAACACCGGATTATCCGTGTCACCGTTTACCCAATTACACCGGCGTGGGGAATTTAATTAAATTAGCATTGATCACGGCGCGAACATACATTTATTCGCGGATTAGTTCCCGGGCGTTACGCCATATTTTTCAAAAAGGGTCCGCAATAAATTGGAAGGCCCGATTTTTCGGGACGCGTTACCGATGTTCGTGTGGCGTGAGATAACATTAATATTTAACGATTAGGCGTAAGCGAGGCGGCGATTTTAATCCCGGCCCCGAATCGTAGCTCAGACTCAGGATAACTCTTACGCGGCTTAATCCGCGCGATCGGCGCGATTGCG
The DNA here is from genome assembly GCA_022817645.1 of Ceratoteleas bidentatus. Classification (NCBI taxonomy): domain Eukaryota; kingdom Metazoa; phylum Arthropoda; class Insecta; order Hymenoptera; family Scelionidae; genus Ceratoteleas; species Ceratoteleas bidentatus. The sequence continues at coordinate 5,455 of JABFPB010005201.1, forward strand.
CTTAATACGGGACCAGAGGGAGCCGTATCTCCGGCGGTCTAAATGGGTCGAGCGATTGCGAAATCGAAGACGGAAAAAGCGGCGGCTCTGTGTTCATTTGCTCTTTCAAGTTTTCAAAGCACTGTCTGCAAGTTGTGTCACTCAACAGCTGGCAACCGCGGAAGATGACAGCCGCGAAATAAGGCAGCTGTCCGCGGAGCAAGTGGCCATCACCGGGAGTGCCAGATGGTCGTGGCCTTTGCGCAGAATGAATGAATGAAATCAAGCTAAATTTGTTTTCACGCGGCATTCGAGTAACAAACATCAGCGTAACGGCTTTCGCAGTCACTTTCGCGTCTTCATTGCCCTAGTGGAACATGTGATAGGGCATGCCACATCAGACATGTTTCCCAAATCAGGAATAGGTATGCCAAAGAAAATCAAAGGAAACATGCAAAGAATCATATTAGGCCAGAATGAGGTATTCTGATGAGGAACTGAGTCGAATTGCCTCTTCAAGGCCTTATTAAGTGTTTTTGATAAGGCCATGATTAGAATTCCACATTTACCCCTTATTAAGTAACCTATACTTGTAATATGTCTTGCCTTTTAAGGCCTTGATAAGACCTGCCACATCAGAATAATCGAGGTATAAGAGTTGAAAAGTTTGTATATACAAACTATCGGATCCCGATGTGGTCCTGATGAGGTGAATTGGTAACCTAATAAAACCCTCATCTCAGCCTTAACGCAATTTTTATTAGGGTACTACGCGAAGTTTTTTTAATTATACGTTATCCCGACTGATTCATGCCCCGTTGCGAAAAAAGGAAGTAGCTTGCCACTTTTCGGATCTTGAACCATATTCCGCGACAACGACGAGCATTTCTATTATTTCGAAATGACAAAAAACGTCGAGAACGCGCGCGAAATCTTTTCCGCCAGCTCGTTCTCACATGTTTCTTTTGAGGGACTAGTCAGGCGTCGCGCAGGGTGTAATATAATTCGTGGGGAAGAAGATAAATCGGCTTAGGTGTGCCAAGATGAGAAATCATGCGCGAGGTAGGAGGCAATAGGAATGGAAAAGGACGAGAGCGAACGTCTTATATGAGAACGGACAGCGGAATGGAAAAGAAGAATGAAACGGGGAAGCGGGCGATTGCTTGGATCGAGCTTTTTGCGACGGTAATTTTTTAATTCCGGACCTTATTACTTCTACGTCGAGTGTCCGGACTATTGGCGATATTAGACACGATAAATCGTTCGGATATGTGATTCAGAAAATCTCGTTAGGGGGAAATTAAACGGAGGAAGCGTTTTCTTTGGTTCGAAGTCAGTGGCATTCCGGAGAGTAAGTAATTCTAATTCGGGGAAATGTGGAGATGTACGTGCAAAAATAATGCCTGGGATTAGAGGTAAACGTTGTCTCGAGTCTGCATTGTGAAGGACAACAGTACGTAAACAGTGGCGACAAAGCAAGACGAAAACAAACTGTGTTTGCCTTTCTTCACCTCTAATGTTGACATACTTGTGTCCTTCACAATGTAATGCTAACACCGTTGTTGCTTTAGATCCTAGTACTATATTTCTCAGCTCAATGAATATTTACAGTGACAAGAATTACTGCCTCTAACATATCAACGTTGATATTACATCGGCATTATTATTCAACATCGATTCAGTGTCGATATACTCACATTGATTAAATATTGTATCAACGGTCATTTGATGTCAATGAAGAGTCAACAAATCAAATCTCAAATGCATTTGATTTGAGGTAAGAACGATCTTTTGATATTCAAAATACTAATTGTAACTTAGGTATTGCCGAAGTGGAATTTTCCAGTTCTTTAAAAGTTCTTTCTTTTAATCTTGATTTCTAAAAAGCTTTTTTATAATGTAGGGTTATTGAAACAACCTCAGACAAGATCTAAAGTATAAAAATACATAAAAATATATTTGTTGAAATATCTTCTTCCCTACTGGCAGACCATAATTTTCTTAATTTGCTCCCTTTGTACTTTTCCCAGTCGGAATTCTGCATCCTACTACAGCAATGGCCATTGATTGAACAAATTAATGGCAACAAAACTCAAACAAGCCGCATTTGATTGTCAGCGCCGCGTCGTTGGCAGTGCGAAGGTTCTTGCTAGCGATTTTGGTCGACGGGGGGTGCCCCGAGCCAAGTTTTATTGCCACAAGTGCACTGCTCTCTTCTTTGCGCGCCATTATCGGGCGACTTCCGGCCGTCGCGAATAATCACCGCGTTTGAAATGCATCTTGGGGCCGGTCGCGATATCGACGAGGATCTAGTTCTCGTCGGGATCAAGTATGCTTATCTAGCAGATTCCATTGAGATTGCTTCAATTGGTCCCTTTTAATTCGCCGGGCTTTCTTCTCCGTAATAGCCGGCGACAGTGCCGGTATTTATCGTCGATCTGATTGCAACCGCTCATTCGCGGCCAACTTTATTCGGAAAATGTGATGCATTGGAACAATGCGTATTATTTTGCCGTCTTCCAATGAGATAACGCCGGATTATAATAGATTCCCGACAGTAAGCCGCCGCTATTTCACGCGTTACTCGGGAGCCGGTGATATTTCAAATTTATCTTTTAATATATTTTGATGATGCATACGCGAGTTTTTCGAAAAATATATTCCGCGTTTTGGATCCGCGAAATGCCGTAAAATGGAGGCAGCCCGATGCGCAGTTCGCAGGTATATATCTCGGCCTTTTACGACCGCCGCGGTACCTAAGAAAATTTCGAATGATTTAGAAATTTTTAGCGGTATTAAAATAGGGTGCGCTGCGAGCGAATTCAATAAAAACTGGAACCAGAGCATTTGAGTATAAGTTATTTTTTGCTCGTCGGGTATAAAAACACCTGCTACTCGAAGATGCGATGTAAAGCTGTTTTCTTTAAATGTCGAAGGAAATACCGCCGAGGAAAGCGGACGAACACTACATTAAGGGAGCACGGTAAGTACAAGTTATATAGTTTTCGTCGGTAAACATTTATTTGCAACGGCGCCGAAGCCCGGGGTATTTATTGCGCTCGAAAACGTTTTGGTTTCTCATGATTCAGTGGAAGTACCCCGCTCGATCTCGGTACATTTAAATTACATGATCGTTTTGTAATCCGTGGAATTTGTTTGTAAAACAGTACACCGCGACGCCGCAACAATCGATAGTCAGTCGTGTTGTAGCAAGTTGAAAGAAGACACGCGAGATCTCCTGTAATTTCATCTATATACCCTCATACAAGATTTACACACTTCACATATTCGGTATCAACTGCAGATGTATATTTAGTCGGAGGAAACGCGTTTCCCAGGCCGAGACTGGGAACTTGCCGCGTGCTTAAACGTACTCCGAAAACTATTTCAAAATAGTCAGCAAACATAGTCAGCAAACTGTTGTAGGTACATACGACATTTTTAGAGTCACGTTACCATTGTTTAGCTTTGCGTTATTCCACGAAACTAAATCAGTTCAGCTCTCAAACTCTCGAGTATTATCATCGCGTTTCCAAAATTACGATAGGAAACTGCAGATAATTTTGCAGGGTGTAGATGATGATGGTATACCTGACTACATTTGAGACTGCAATGTATTCTTCAAAAATGTTATTGCATCCAATTTTTCTTTCACTTCCATGCGATCACATGAAAATATTTGGAAAGACAGCTTGAGGCTTAAGGTAATCTCTCAAGCCTGCTGCCACGGAATTCAGCAAAAGTCATTAATTCTGGAAATGCGTAAGTAAAAATTATGATTTGTTAGCCAGACATATTCTCCCAAAATTGCAGATTCTCGCTATGATTGATTTGTGATGAAATGATTGTTGATATTTTTTTTATTAACAAAAACACTAACTCCGTGGCAGCAGCCTTGAGACATTAAGTTGTAATATGGACCACAAATGTAACCTATAAATTATAAGTCTCCACGAGGAAAATTTGATTGATTTCTAGCATACTTTACACTTTTCTATAATAATTTCCAGCCGCCCAAGCCAAAATACCTAAAACTGTATAATATGATTTGTCGTCCTCCGCATTCGTGCTTAAAGGGTATAAGCCGATAAAAATAAGCTAATTCTCTCAAGCTCCTCTAAATTGTTTCTATACTCGTTTTTCTAATCAATAAAAGATTGCGTAATCCGTGTCACACGATACGACAAGTCTTTCCAGCGGCGTAACAGGTGACTCCGTGTCTAGTGCAGGCTGTCTATAAAACGAGCAAACTACCGGGACGTGACTGTAAAAAAGTGCATTATGGTTATCACCTTCGCCGACGTCAACCACGCTCACGATACTCCCATCATAAGGATCGAATCTAACGGCGAACTTCATCATTCACTGGTCATGTCAACCTACAATTGTAGCCTTGCACCGGTGAGCTTTTTACCGCGACTCTGCGTAGGCTAAATGCGTTCTGCGACAAAGGCTGTCGATCTATTCATACCTCAACGTGCGCGCCGCAGAAATGGATATTCCGGCCGACAACTCTTTTTATTCGCGCCCCTTAACATGACAGAGAAATCTAATTGTTCTACCTCGCGCGATAAACTCCCGCTGAACTTTGCGCCTTGATAAGCGACCCTCTTAAGTGGCTGAGGAAAGCTCCTAGTTGACAAAAGAGCACCTCGGACGCAGTGAGACATTGCGGCCAACTTTTTTCATTAATGTAATTAAATGTTTTATCGAGTCGCGTTTTAGAAAGTTACAAAGCAAAGTCGAATTTTTAATGGCAAACAGCGACGAGGGACCGTGTTTTACAGATTAAAACGACGTTAACGGTTTTCCGCGAGATCAGATAGAATGTTGTTTTTAATTATCGGGGCACGTATTTGTCGGATCGCTGTTTTGTAACGGCGTTTCGTTGATAAGCTATGTGTCACGGCATAATAATTACGGCGCAGAATTTCATATTCGGATTAAGTTTTTAACGTCAACTATTTATGTTTGCAGGCGCATCCCAAACACGAAATAATAACCTGTCGCGAAATAGATTGAACAGCTGACGGATTTTTCTCATAAGTCTATCGCGTCGTATCGATAGGGAATTCCAGCATCGCGAGCGTGAAAAATCTTTGCGGAGGAAATTTTTCTTACAGTGAGCTACGTCGCATATTTTGACACTTGACATTCCGGCACATCCTTTACAAGGAAGGACGAATCTGTCGGTATATAAATACAAAATTACAAATTGGAAATTCCGGGTGATAGGTATCGCGGCGAAAAATGAATAAATAATGAGAACGCTCGCGAGCGGAAAAATAATTTCTGGCACACGCGTATTCATTAGCGAGAGATAAAAGTTTTTTCGTTTGGACAGCGAAAAAGCACGGGATTCCTCTCGTTCGGATCCGACTGCTTCATGATATAATTGCGCAAAACTTGACACGGATTCGAGGACTTATAACAAAGTTTTGTCCGCAAGTTCGAGTCATAAGATATCAGTTGCGGAAGTTTCCAGCGTGAAGAATCGTCTTCCGGCTTTCGCGAAATCGTCGTTGTCCAGACGCTGATTGTGAGCACTTCTCCGCTGAAAACTTTAATAAGTCACGTCTCACAATTGGACCTTGGCAAGGACTTTTCCATCGATTTTCTCTCAAGTCGCGAAAAAACGCCCGGCCATCCGAAACGCAAAATGAAGAACAAACGCGCGGAAAAAGGCCAAGTTTGAACTTCGCGGCGGTAATTTGAGCGATTGTTTTACTTAGCTTTCAGCCGATAATTTTTCCCCTTGAGAATAAATTAAGAGAAAGACCAATTGAAAATGTTATTGCAACTCCATTAAATATCCGCCCGAGAAAAAACAGTTTCGCCGGTTAGGATTGATCGAATTAGTTTCGCAATTAAAACACCTAATGGAGGAGAGAAAAACTGTTCGAAGGCTAAAAGGCTCTCGACGCGCGATAAAGGGAATAAATGAGGTAAACATCGTTTTTCGCTTTTAAAAATCAGTTTTGTCGGGTGTTTGCCCGCGTCTTTTTCTCATTACCGTCGGATTCCGGGTGCCTTACAGCGTTATCTCGCGGCACCTCGCGGAAGAAGCGCCGACGGTGGCTGTACTTGACGGTCGAATGTAACAGCTGTAAAGAATCAACATCGCATCCAAAATATACGAGATACTACCGACAAGGTGTTGGACCCTCCCTCATATAACCTCGTCGCGACTGTCACGTACAGACTGTGACATGGCTTCATCCAGTTCCCCACTGCGTTGCAATTTCCGCTATTTTTACTTGAAAAGCTCCTTAGAGCATTCTCACGGCACGTTCCTCAAATAAACCCTCTGCAAGCTCTCGTGCCATACGAGCTCACATCTCCTCTTATCAACTTCTAATATACCTACATCATTTTTCGCGTCTGTACGCCCGACTATAAATTGGAGGCGTCCCGAAAACACTTTTTTCGTAATTAAGCGCGCGTATACAAGCTTCGGAATACGTCGGGCCAATAAAATAAATCGGCCCATAATTCACCGGTTCGTGCGCCGCGTTTCGTGCGTCGCCGAATTTATTTGTATTTTTGTAAAGTTTATATTTACTGGGTACCGGAAAGCAGTCGTTATCCCGGGCACGAAAATATAGACGCGATGATTGTGCTGCCACAACTTATCGAGCCAGAGTGTTGTATTAACAATTATTTAAATGGGCGCCACAAATATCAGCGGGCAAAATAAATAGGAGAACGTGAGGAATGGGAGGTACGGTTTGGTACAGTTGGTGTGGATTATAGATGAAGTCCTAATCAATCGAGAATCACTGCAGTTTATTAAGGGTACGGGTGTTTTTAAAATGTTTCTTTTAAGAGATGTGTACAATTTTATGGAGACCGATGCATATTTGATGAGTATCATTTGTCGAGGAGGTACTGGGAAATTATTAAACGAAAGTTACATTTTGAATGGCGAACTCGCAGACACCATTTCTATCTTTATATCCTGTCTGATATAAAATTTAAATAATTTTTCAAATGCCTTAAAAATATTCCCACCGACGGCGACTAAAAACCCCGCTGATGTTGAATACCACGTAAAACTGTCATAATATTTTTATCGGATTTTGGAAGATGCATTTCTGTTAATGCTCAAAATAAATTACGACTTATACATTGTAGAAAGTTTTATGCACAGACATTCAACATTTATTCGCCATACTTTGTAAATCCTTTTAGTTCATTTCTTGCACGCTTAAGAAATGAAACCCCCAAATATAAAAAGATCTGAAACAGACCAAATCCTTAACTGTTCCTTTAAACAGTGTAATTTCAACTTTGAAATTAACCATCTAAAGTTTGTTTTTCGACCAAAAATTAACAAGCAGTCGCAACAATGTCATAACTCAGACTCCCTATTACGTTAATACGGCTTCCTTGGGGGTAGTGCGACCTGATTATAGGGCCCAAATGGGGTTCCAGTGTGGCTTCCAGGTGGGTCTCGGAAATTGAATCTAAGTCGAGCTAGTCATCGGAGGATTATTATAAGAAATTATATCAAGGGTGAGGTATACATATCCAGGGCTTCCTAACCCCAGACTAGACAGGCTAAAGAGTAACCGACCGCACGAGGAGGCTTTGTGAAATACAATTGTAGCGTCGTACGGTCAGCTGAACCACCACACCTCAGACACCTCGGCAGTTTTGGTTTAGTCAAACACAGTCGCCTGTCAAGATTCACTGCAATCTACATTCCTTAACCCTTTAACCCTCAGGGTCAGGAATATCACTGAGGCTAATCCAGTCTGAATACGTAGCAAAATTACGTTTACCTTAGATTCATGAAATTCGCATTTTATTTACATTAACACTACATAAGTGTAGGTCACATAAATATACTTATATTTATCTTCATTCATAAAAATGTTCACGCTACATGAACAGTTATGCTTAGTTATGCTAGCATAAAACATAACTTTCTGCACTTATACGTAAGTGTATAAAGCATATATAAGTGCATATTAGTTTATGCACTTATACGTAATAGTATAACAGCGTAAGCAACACATAAATTAATATGGATAAGTGTAGATGTACGTAAGTGTATAAGTGCAACCGTGGGTAATGCATAAAACATAACTTTCTGCACTTACAAGTAAGTACATAAAGCATAAACTTATTACTTTATGCGCTTATACGTAATCGTATAAGTGCGTAAGCATCACATAAATTCATTTATATTCATAAGTGTAGAGGTACGTAAGTGTATAAGTGCAACCGTGGG
>JABFPB010005202.1:0-13668 GCA_022817645.1 Ceratoteleas bidentatus
CCGCCCCGTACAGCACACCCCGGAGAATCTCTGGAGATCACCGGAGAATCTCTGCAGTGTTGTGCGGGGAGTGTCAAGACGCGCTCGGTTTTCAATTTTTGAAAATTAAAATTTTTTTGAAAAAAAACAAATTTTTTAATTTTTTTTAAAGTTTTTTAGATGACAACTTTTAAATCCGGTCAACGACAAGATACAAGACTTGTCGCGAGTCCGCGAGAGTTGGAGTCTCCGATACGGCAACATTGATTTGCATGCAACTTCTCGCCCACGAAGGAACGATCTTCGGGGCGAAATTTCGTTGCAACGTGGATTCCGAGTGTCAAGACGTGCTCGGTTTTCAATTTTTAAAAACTGAAATTTTTTTGAAAAACAAATTTTTAATTTATTTTGAAAATACAAATTTTTTTTGAAATATTTCAGATGAAAACTTTTAAATTCAGTCAACGACAAGATACGAGTCTTGTCGCGAGTCCACGCGAGTTGGACTGTCGGATTGAGAGAAAAAAATTCGATTTGAAAAAATGTAATTTGTAATGCAGATATGCAAATTTTGGTTTCATTATGCAATAGTGAAGGGTTAAAAGTATATAAAACTGCAATAAAAATTGTTTTCCATTTCTTTCGATGTTTCATGATTTTTGGATTGCACCTCCCCTTAATACTGACTCGAAATAGTCGTCAGTGTTTACTCGATGGCGATATCGTCAATATTGACTCAATATTGACTCGATGGTGATATCGTCAATATTGACTTAATATTAACTCGATGACGATGATTGACTCAATATTGATTTAATGACGATGTCATCAATATTGACTCGATGACGATATCGTCAGTATTGACTTAATACTGACTCCATGACGATGTCGTCAAAATTGACTCAATGTTGACTCTATGAAGATGTCGTCAATATTGTCTATATTGACTCCTTGACGATGTCGTCAATATTGACTAAAAATTGGCTCAATGATGATGTCATCAATACTGACTCGATGACGATATCGTCGATATTGACTCGATGATGATGTCAATAATTCTTCAATGGCGATATCGTCAATATTGATTCAATGAAGATATCATCGTCATCGAGTGTCGATGATTGAATCAATATTGACATGATGACGATGTCATCAATACTGACTCGATGACGACATCATCAGTATTGACTTAATACTGACTCGATGACGATGTCGTCAAAATTGACTCAATATTGACTCTATGACGATGTCGTCAATATTGTCTATATTGACTCGATGACGATGTCGTCAATATTGACTCAAAAATGACTCAATGATGATATCGTCAATTCTGACTCGATGACGAAATCGTCAATATTGACTCGATGGCGATGTCGTAAATATTGGCTCAACGTCAACATCGTAAATAATGGATCAAAGCCGATCTCAGCTGCGATTTCGGTCATCCTTCCCCCGGTAAATCAAAACGGGTCAGCGAATGACGCGCTATAGAGACATTTGTCAAACTCCTGGAAAGCGGGGCGTAGCGTGTTATTTCCACATTTGACGTAATGAACGGCCGTAAATAACTAAATTGCCGGCCATTAGTCCGAGACGCGAAATGCACTTGCGGAATGACGCCCCTGGCGCTACGCCGTCGCTTCGTGCGACACACGCTGGGTGCATCCCGATTACGGACGATTATGGCCGCATTTAATTATGCATGAGCAATCGGGTCCGGGGCCTTAAAAGACCCACTTTTTGCGAGCCCTTAATGGTGCCCGGTACCCGATCCGGACCGGTATCCGCCGAGATTTCCCGGTACCGAGGCCGTTAGTCCCGATGATGGCCGCGACTGAAAAGTCGACGCTACAAATTGGACGAGACAAACCCCGTTGATACCCGGTAACTTCTTGCGCATCGCGTTCGATGCATCGCTCGGGGCTCCGGCCGTCAACCACTTGTCGTCGACGTTACGCTCGCTCATTACTCGCGGCAAACACTCGGTTTGCCACTAATCCTCGCGGCGAGGCGTCTTAATCTACAGGATCGGCTTTTCCGGTCGCAGAGCTGTCGAGCGACGCCGGTGTTAAGTCAAAAAGACGAAAAAAATAGCGGTCCCTACTTTACCGACCCCACGGTAGGGGCGCGACTTTGCCATGTCGATTCCAGGCTGATTCTGGTGCGATTTAGCTGAAAATGGACTAAAATTAATAATCGGGATGTGAGGAAACCGAATTTCTTGGTGGAATTGTTAGATATCGACTTGGGACGCCGGAATTGCAAAAATACGATATTCCGTGACTCTAGCAGGCGTTCTCGGATCGCGCAAACGGGCGATTCGTAAGTTCTAAGCGACTGACCGACTTGGGACTTTTTCGACGGCGTCCTAAAAATCGTTTCTGACGCGTTGCTGCACGTTTCCCGAACGCGAAACAACCGATTCGAAATTCCGGTCGACCGAACCATCCGCGACAACACGTGTCAAGTCTCTCGAGCGGACTTCCCGAAGTGAACTATTTTTAGGCGTACGACCTTCGCCGCTTTTTCTTCCACTTGAATTGACAAGCCGTTTACCGCAGCAGCACGATTTACATTTCGGTGTCGACGACGACTGTTACAACACGCGACAAATGGCCCGAGATAACGCGCGGTGTGTTATTAATTATTGATTATGAAGATTGATGATGGATGCGGTGGACTTTCGACCTGCCGATGTCTATTGCTAATATTGACTCAACATTATATCCATGTGGGCATTGAAACAAATTTTATTGACATTGATCTGGTTGAGTTAAAAGTTAATATGATGTGGATATGGACTGGGGATAAGGTGGATCGATGTTGAAGACTTTAATATTAAATTGATTTTTTATAATGATAATTGCATATTGTCTAATTAGCAATTTCGAGGTGACGATAAACTTTAAGATGAAGTCAGTATCAAGTGAATAATTGTTATTAAACAATATTAAGTCAAAATTAATTGTATCGATATCTATACTGATTCAATATTGAGTCAATATTGACTCAGTTTCGAGATCCTCCACTTAAATGTTGTCAAAACTTAATTTCGTATCGACATTGACACGTTGCTTGAGCACACATGTCAGTAGCCGTAAGACCGGGGTACAAATGCAACGCGCGTTCCACGATGTTTACCGGAAATCGACGTTTTGCGGACGGACTGTCAATGGGTCGATGGAATCGAGCAGCTTGAACGCTCGATCTGTCTGCAAGACACATTTTGCACGACCGCAGTTATTTTTAGGACGTCGAAAATGCACTGGAATGACTCGCGAGTCTGGAGACGATTTTTCTCGTACTATTTCAATCCTCCAAAAATTGAATTCCAACATTTTTAATGCAAAATTTCAAAAATCACAATAAAATTGAGAAAATTGTAATTAATTTTTATTAAAAAATAAATTTAATATTTAAAAAATTTACGTTTTTATTTAAGAAAATATAATTTTTTTATTAAAAAAATTTAATTCAAGATTTTTAATCAAATCATTTTTGTTTAATTGATTAAAAAATAATTTCTTCGAAAATGTTTTCCAGCCATGAGTCCGGCACTTGGCGTTCACGCAGGTATGGCGCCGCATCTGCAGCAGCTTCACAGCCACCTCCTGCGCAGCGCGGTCGCGCTGTTGCCGCACCCCCTGCAGTCGCCGCACCCCCCCCCCCCTCCGCCGCAGACCCAGCCGCAGCACCCCCACACGCACACGCACTCGCACGCGCACGCACACGTGCACCCGCACGGCCACAACATCACGCCGCACACGCAACTGTACCCGATGTCGCCACATTCCACCGCAAATACCGCCATCGGCAACCAGGAGACCAGTGTGCCCTCCAAAAATGAGGTTAGTGTCGTACGCATGCGCAGATCACTGCCCCTTATCACTGGGACGATTTTTTGGTCGATGGCTACTTTTAGTCAGTTGCTAAAACGATGCGTTGATGAATGATGTTGAGGTAAATCGTAAGTTTACCTCAACCACTAAATTAATATTGACTCAGTTGACGCGAAGAATAGGTCAAGATTGACTCAGTGATGCTGCAAATAATGAGTCAACATTGACTCAGTGATGCTGCAAATAATGACTCAACATTGACTCAGTGTTGATGTAAATAATAAGTCAACATTGACTCAGTAATGATGCAAATAATGAATCGACACTGACTCAATGAATGAAGGTTGACTCAATGCTGACGCGAAGAATGAATCAAGACTGACTAAATGTTGACGCGAAGAATGAATCAAGTTTGACTCAATGTTGATGAAAATAATGAGTCAACATTGACTCAGTGTTGATGCAAATAATGAGTTAACATTGACTCAGTGATGATGCAAATAGTGAATCGACACTGACTCAATGAATGAAAATTGACTCCATGTTGACGCGAAGAATGAATCAACATTGACTCAATGTTGAAAATAATGACGGGTGAATGTTGACTCATTGCTGATGCAAATAATGAATCAATGCTGAATCACTGGACAATAAATTGCCCTAAAACTTATACCTCTCGCTTTCTCCAACTTCTCACCGAAGCATCCTCAAACTTTTCTGCACCGAGATCCCAATCCGCAGTCGAACAAATTTTCGGCCGCGTAAGTTATTCCGCCGTTAATTAAGCCACTCGCTGACTCGCATTTGAATCTAATTAATTAACAGCTCTCTTTTTATCGTCGGGCCCCGTGATTTAAGCCCCCGATGGAGATAGCGATGTAAAGGACGATAATTGCCCGCACTCGATTATTCATGTCGCCCCCCTGCCCCCCTTTGACAGACCCACGATTCGGGGGACCGTCCCGTCCCGTAATATCCGCGCGATTGAAACGTCCCGATCCGCGTCACGCGACCCATTAGCATAATTCGCGAACAGCCGCGCTTCGCCGAATCAGCGCGCGATTAGCATATCGCGTGAAGCGCCCCCTCGCGGCGCGAAAACGTACGGCTTGGTACGCGCGAGTTCGAACGGGGTGGGGGAGGGGGGCACAATAAATATTCAATAATCAGTCGGCAGTGTACGGTTTCTTTATCGACCCCCCTCTTGACCCTCCCCCTCCCCCCGCCCCCTCCCGGGAGTATCGAGTTACAGCGCGAGCAGGGTCCTCGAGTTACAACCAATCTCGCACGCATTATTCGCCGACGCTTCATACGATTTCTCGCTCGACCCTTTTTATCCTGATTTATTTGTGCGCGTCTTCCTAGCCCCCCCCCCTCTGCCCCCTCGAGATCCCTCGGTTTATTTATCCCCGAGTCTGCGCTGCCGTGCATGCCCGAGTCCGATTGCATCGCGCGGGGAGCGGGGGAGGGGGCGGAGGTACGACCCCCCGGGCCCTCCGCCCCCCATTTATCGTTTATTTTTCATCGCGAGACGAAGGTCCGCCTCGGTACCCGCAGGCTGTGAAAATGGCATGGAAGAGCTTCGAGAGGCGTAAGAGCGCTAGGAGGGTGATGGTTCAATCAAGGTGACGGATGACAACGTAAGAAATTTTGAAAAAATTGTAGCTCCCTTTTTTGGGTTGTAAATCAGGGGGGTTTAGGTATGAGTCGGAGATCAATTGTCCGGCGACAGGCACGAGGGCATGTTTTGCCACCATGTCGTTTGATTGGTCATTAAGAGACGGGACTTATCATCGTTTTACGACGCTCGTAACCGCGGAGGATTTACAGCCGACTGTTTTTCCATGCAAATCACCTTTCCTCGCCTCGTTGTAACGGGAGTGACGAGTTTCCAGTCAGAGAAGAAAAGAAAGTCCCAGAGAGATGAAGGTCCGTCGTAAAACTTAGTGGAAGAAGAGTCCTGATCCTTAATACACTATCGTTGGGGGTTCTATTCTATTCTGATGGCATCTTCTGTCTTCTTCCTGCGTGCGTCCTAAGCTTCTACTAACTCCAAGACCCTGGGACCTAAAACTAAAAGCTTCAAGATAGCAGGGTTGGAACTTCAACTGAAGATCACTAGTAGGATTGTTCATTATTTTTCCTGAAATTTCGCAGCAAAACATGGAGATCTGCAGAAAGGCTTCCGAGGCATCGAATCGGTCAATTGCTGCGGAAGCGGACACTTCCACGAAGAGGCAGTCTACCAAAGTAAAGAAGGAGCCAGCCACAACGACCACCGCGACCTCGACTGTTCAGAACAGCCACCCCCAGGGACTGAGTCCCAGCGAGGATTTGAGGAACGAGCCTGGGGATTTCATCGAGACCAACTGTCACTGGCGGGATTGTGGTCTGGAGTTCCCCACCCAGGTGACGATTCCTTAGAACCCTGGTTGACTTCCTAACCGTTATCGAAATATCTACCTGGAATCCTATCTACAAAATCGACCCCGATTCCTTCAGGATCCCAACTACATTCCCAGAGAGATGCCAGTATCATCTAGGTTCTGGAACCAAAGACTCTCCTTGGGAACCTAGCAATTCCTACCTAGAATCCTAGATCGACTTCAACCTTGATTAGCTCCTTCATCAAGATTCTGGAACTTCTTTCAGGACGACCTAGTAAAACACATCAACAACGACCACATCCACGCGAACAAGAAGAGTTTTGTATGTGGCTGGGAAGACTGCTCTCGCGACGAGAAACCATTTAAAGCCCAGTACATGCTGGTAGTGCATATGCGTAGGCACACCGGCGAGAAGCCCCACATGTGCACCGTAAGTACCCGCGACGATAATCGTATAATCGCGACATAAGACAGGGAAAGTGACCGCGGCTTTGCAAATTGCAGTTCGAGGGTTGTTACAAAGCCTACTCGCGCCTCGAGAACCTGAAGACGCACTTGAGGTCGCACACGGGCGAGAAACCGTACACCTGCGAGTATCCCGGCTGCAGCAAGGCGTTTAGCAACGCGAGCGACCGTGCGAAGCACCAGAACCGGACGCATTCGAATGAGGTGAGCACGTGAGTCTGGAAGTGTCAACAGCTTATCCAGAAGATTATCTTCTACATTCTCTACCTCAAGATCTGATGGTCAAAACCTTCCACCACTTAGAAACGAATGATTTTTAAGTTTTGGTTAGATGATGAGAAGTTTTGAAAACACGTCAAAACTATTATTGATGAATCTTGATGGTTAACTCATCAAGAACCATCGATTTTGAATCAGCAACCAAATGCAACCCATTTCCTCTCCTAGGAAGGTCTTCTTCCAATCACTACCACAGGAAGACGACCAAAATAACCAGAAATACTGATGACTAACTCCTCTTTAAGAAACAACCTCTTCTAACTAAATATGGTTTTCCCAGAAACCCTACGTCTGCAAGGCTCCAGGCTGCACGAAGAGGTACACGGACCCCTCCTCTCTCCGGAAGCACGTCAAGACAGTCCACGGAGCTGAGTTCTACGCGAACAAGAAACACAAGGGTGGCAGCAGTAGCAGTGGCAACGGGAACGGTGCCAACGGAGGAGGCAATGGAGGCGGAGGAGCAGTGGGAGGTGACGGTGGCAGTGACGAGGCTGGAGCAGGAGGCCACAGCAGCCCTAGCCGCAGCGAGGACCACCCGAAGACACCCAGCCTGTCCAGCCCCAGCGTCAAATCCGAGAGCGAGGCGAATAGTCCGCCCAGCATGATCCAGCAGCAGAGTCCGCTGCATGTGGCTGCCTGCTCGGACGACGTCGCTAGCATGGCCATTGGGTCCATCTCTGGCGATGCTGTGGGCATCGTTGAGGAGCCCTGGAACGAGGAGCCAACTGAGGACCTGGACATCGCGGACCTACCGGTGGCTCTCCGGGCAATGGTAGGTTCATCAGAGAAAAAATGGTGCTACGAGTTGAGTAACATCATGGTATCCTAACTAAGGTCCTAGTTTGAGACTTGGTCTCTAGGAAGGTAGCTGAGACTATATGAAGGTGTCTTTTCCAGCTAAGTTCTTAGATTGGGACTTGGTCTCATCCAGGAATGTAGCATAGTATCCTAATGAGATTTGGTCTCTATCTATGATCATGTGGCTCTAAATTACCAAGATGTGAAGATAACCACTCCCAAGTACCTCTCTTACAATCTGCCTGAACTTTCAGGTCGGTGGCATGGAGTCCCACCCCCAGATCTCCCCGTCATCGAGGAGTCGTTTGAAGGGTCGTTTGGGCGCGAAACCCGGCGCGGCGGTTCCGCAGATCATCTCCACCGGACTGCGGAACGCGCGCAACATGATGGGCCCGCAGGGTTGCAACATCGGCGAGCTCAACAGGCGTATCACAGACCTTAAGATGGAGAGCGTTCCTGCCAGCCGGCAGACGAGCCTCTCCGAATTGCAAATGAGGCTGCAGCCGTTGAGCGAGCCACGTCGCGACAGTAACTGCACCGTGAGCACCTACTACGGCAGCATGAAGTCGACTGACTTGAGCAGCCGCAGGAGTAGTCAGGCCAGCGCGGTCAGCGCGATCCGAACTGGAGTTGCCGGACCAGGTAGTTTCTATGATCCCATCAGTCCCGGGAATTCCCGAAGAAGCAGTCAATTGAGCACTGTTTCCAGCAGAATTAATTCGACAGCGCATTTTCCAGGACAATACAACACTAACAATCTTATAGTCCAGACGCAGAATATGTCCCTTCAGGTAATGACCCAGTACCCCCAAAGGTCTACTAAACTACTAACTAAGAAGAGCTCCAGACCTGACGGTGGTTTCTTCTTCCAGAATACCCAGAACACCCATGTCGACTGGACCCCAGTGGTGAACCACTGTCAGCAGCCCTCGGTGACTGACCGGAGGATGTCCGAGCCGGCCCGGGGTCAGCAGGCCCAGCGGGTATCTCCCCCCGTTCCCCCAAGGCCTCGATCCGCCCAGCTTCCAGAGCTGCACCCCAACCAGGAGGTGCGCCTAGACGAGGTGGGCGAG
This sequence comes from Ceratoteleas bidentatus, assembly GCA_022817645.1. Lineage (NCBI taxonomy): Eukaryota > Metazoa > Arthropoda > Insecta > Hymenoptera > Scelionidae > Ceratoteleas > Ceratoteleas bidentatus. The sequence continues at coordinate 8,821 of JABFPB010005202.1, forward strand.
GCCGAGATGGTGGAGAACAAGCTCAAGGTCATCCCCGACGACATGCTTCAGTACCTCATCCAGGAAAAGATCCGGGAGGAGGGCAACAGCCAGTGTAACTTCCGGGGCAGTCCCTTACCCCACTGCCGCTCTCCAGTCTGCACCAACGCCGCACACTCGCAGCGTCACCAAGCTACGAACTACAACTACAACCAGCAGCACTGCTACCCCAACCCACCCATGCCCAGCAACCAGGCCCCTAACTGCGACTACCAGAACCCACCATACCCTCAATGCCCCAGCGCCCGGATGAACCAGAACTTGCCCAATTACTGCGGACCCCCAGCCAACTACAACCCCCAGCAGTGCCCCTCTCAGGTCGGTAGTCCCGGGGTCCCTGTCATGTCCCCCGGCTCCCACTACGCCCCGAGCCACGTCAGCGAGCAACCCATGACCTCCCCTGCTGCCGGTGCCCTCGCCCCTCCCCAAATCATGCAGAACCCCCACCAGAACACCGCGCAGATGACCCGGAACTGCTCCCAAAACCCGGAGTACTACCAGGGCTACTGCCAGACCGGTGGCGCAACCTGCGGGGGGCCGGTCAGCAACCGGATGGTGCCCTGCAATATGGTCCGGTCCCCTGGCGTGCCCCAGGGCTGCCAACCCATGTCCCCCCACTGCTCCCAGCAGCAGCAGCCACAAATGGCGACCCACCACCGAACCGTGCCCCAGGCCCCCATGTGCCCTGTGTCCGGGATCCCCGAGCAGTGTCCGCAGACCATGCACGGGGGCCTGGACCGCTGCCTCCCCAATAGCCCGCTGGCGCCACCAATGATGGATCACTGCCAGAGGGCGGGCCTGGGCATGTGCTCACCCGTGCAGAAGGAGCCGCCAACACCACCTGGCATGGCTGCCAACTGCCGGGCTGTCCCGAAACCCGTGGACCCCTGCCACGGGCCCTACTGCAACCACGGTTGCAACCGGGCCAACCCCGAGCCCCACCGGTACGAAGGCTGCCAATGGGGCTACGGGGGCGAGCAGTGCTACCACCAGAACGCACCGGAAATCCAGTGCCGTGATATTAGTCAGTCGCAACAGGGCTCCCCGGTAAAACCGCCCCAGGGCATGCGCCAGGATTCGTACAGACGCACCCTGGAGTACGTGGAGCAGTGTCGGAATTGGTCGGGGAACGCGCAGGCCCCGGAGAGCAGCGTCACCAGCTCGACCCACCCAATGCCCCTTCCCCAACCACTACCTGCTAGCGCCAATATGATCGTCAACGACATGACCTCCTCACTCAACTCGCTGCTGGAGGAGAACCGGTACCTGCAGATGATACAGTAGGTAGGTGACCGTCGTTGCGAAGCCAAATTGTCGCGAATTATTTTGTACAAAAATTAGAAGTGGAGTGGGGTGTTGGGAGTCTCTGGTTCTGCCCCCCGGGTTCGGTGATCGCATTTAAGGCAATCTTATAACTAGTGTCGATGCCCACATGTAACAACCTGTTGAACCGGACGCATCCGGTTTGGTTGAGTCATTAGTGAACACGAGAAAATTAAGTCATTGATCAATATTCATGAATCATTGGTCAATATTATACGACAGAATGGAATCGCCCACAAGATAACTGACTTAATTTCTCAGTCTTAAAAATTTACTACTACGAAAACAATACACAATACAATGGTACCGATTCAATAAATTGACTTAATCACCAAACGAAGAAACTGTTGACTCGAATACGGTTCAATGGGCCCCACTTATACTCTCCGACGAACTTGCTATCAGCCTGTGTGGTTTAGACTGTGATAACGAGCGAGATTCATGCCGAACTTGACCCCGACACTCGCACCCCGGAACTTGTACGAACTTGACTGTAAATTATCTATTTTCTCGACACGCACGACCGTGCCTTAACACTCGACTTGTCGACCAATCGTGTATTTATGTGTAAATGTAGGGGACGGATATTTATGACTATCTAACGACCGCCACGGATCAGAGTAGACTAAGCTTGTAAATGCTCTTGCGTTTCGACACTTTAGCCGAGTCTTTTGTAACCACCGCCTTCACTCAATACTGATCTCCGAAGCAACTCATGTACTCCGAGAAAACGTCGAGGGTCCTTAAACCGACAATAGTACACCTCAAGTTTACTAAGCAAGGCCAATACTAGATGTTACAAATTGTAGATAGGTAATTGTAATGCGCGTAGTTGTGTAAGCATGTAGACGAACACTGTACATGTAGAACCCTAGCCCCTAAGTCTAGCGACGTAAACCTACCTACCTGTTTTTGTTATGCAAATGATTTTGTATGAATTTTATAACTCTCGCGGCGATTGTGAATAATCTCATTGTGACTGAAGCTACGTGTAACTGCCTATGTGGAAGGCGAGCTATTCTGAACGCAGCCTAACTGCAGACAAATTGTTATTATTTAAAAATAAAAACATTAGACCTTTCGAACGAGACGTGCCTTTATTTTCTGACTATAAGAACGAGGTATTACAAATCGGATAACAAACACTTAACAAGTCGCGGGTACAAAACTGGGATCCAGTCAGGTGGAGGGACCAGAAGGTTCCGAGTCATTGTTGACCTAAAACAGAAGAAGACTTCATTCAAACCTGCAGAAATAAATAAGGTGAGTAACATTGGTGAAAGGATGGTTACCTTCCTCTCCCTGGCATCAGACTCGACTGGGATCCTAAAGGTAGGTAGAACGTCCGGCAATACGGGAGGAACGGGAACGGTACCATAGACCTCGTGCAGCTCCTCCAATCTGCTGCTAAGTGCCGAACCCCGTCGGTTGGTGGCGCTCATTTTCCTCACCAGCCACTCAGCCTGTTCCTCCAGACGTTTGAGTCGAGCTGCGCGAGCATCCATCGTGTTTTCGACGCAGCCTGCGGGTTCGGTTGAAGGGGAATCGAGAACGGTGGAGTCGATTTCCGGACCTCCTAAGGGTTTTGGGGCAGTGGGAGGCTGTGGGAGAGGTTGCGTTCCGAAGAATGGCTGGGTCTCTTCGGAGATCGAGGGATTGGGAGGGACTGGGCCTATGGAGAAGACCGAAGGTGGTGCCAGTCCTTTAGAACTAGGGTTCGGACCGGTGGGAACAGCTTCTAAAAGTCTGGTAGGGACAGTTTCCAAGGATTCAGAAGAAGCATTGTCTAGAAGTCTGGTAGGAGGAAAAGCTAGGAGTTTTGAAGGTACCTCTTCCGAAGAATTGGATCGATCGCCTTCCAGAAACCTGGATGGGTCATCTTCCAAAGGTCTGGAAGGAACACCTTCGGAAGATTCCAAGGGAGGGTCATCGAGAAGTGAGGTAGAAACATCGGTTAGGGGTTTGGAAGGTACATCTTCCAGAGCCATTGATGAATCGCCTTCAAAAGACCCAGGAGAATCATCTTTCAAGGAGGAATCAACTCCACTCCTATCATCCTCCCTATCTTCTAAATCCATATCCTCTGCCGAGTCCGAGTAGGAAACCTCGTCTATCTTGATAAGGTTCCTGATCACGGTACTCAATGCCTGGTCCAAAGGGTCCACGGTATCTGCATCCAGTTCCTGCAAAACGACGATAGTACTCCACCGTCAATTCCAGAAACTCGTTCGAAACAAAAATACTCACGTCGGGTCTCGACGAAGTGGCGTAGGCGCCAGTCTGGAGCCCATCCATCATTCCCGCCTCGCTCTCTATTTCTGGCGTGGAAACGCGCGGTTCGGAGGTAACCGAAGACGCCGTCTTCGACTCCGACAGCTCATTATCGGTCGGCTGCTCCGATTCCGTGTCGGGCGTCAGAGCTCTGCTGTCATCCTGCTATCAGTGGAACATCGTTTCAGACCCATGCTACGCGTCTAATTATCTCGGAAGACGTCAATTGGCGGTGATGTATCGCGTTACTCACTTTTAACAGCTTGATTCGTCGCCGCATCATCTTCCCAACATTGGTCCGGTTCGCCATGTCCTCGTCGTCGGTGTCGTCGTCCCTTTCGTCACTGAAACCACTCTCCCCACTGGAAGAAGAGATGGAGAATCAGTATGTCAAAGAGGAAGCTATCGATGGGTTCTGATTTGGGTCTACCTGTTGAAGGAATCGGTTTGGCTTCCGATAGCTTTCCTAGCTGCAAATTCTCGACGGAGGCTTCTCCATTCCAATTCGGTGACGGTGTTCTTCTGCCTGGCTGACTCCCACTTCTCCCTGCAATACTCCAGTTCCTGTTTGAGTTCCTGCAGCATCTTGCGTTTATGCTGCAGCTCGTATCGAAGGATTTTTTCGTGGGTGTGCAGCTGCTGGTGCTGAGCCTGCATCCTGTCGACGATGGTCCAAGTCTTGCTCAGTTCATCGGAGACAGTCGACAGTCGTTTTTCCTAGATTTGAGATATAGATCCTTAGGGAGCTTCAAACTTACTAAATGTGTAACTCTAAAATCTACTATCACGCTGAATAGAAATATCTTTCAGAAATATCTTTCATCGAACAACTAAACCCTTACTTGTTCCACCAGCTTAGTCTCCAAATGGGAGTTCAACTGCTTCATCCTGTTCATCTCCTTTTCCAAATGCTTCTTCTCTAGTATAAGCTCCTTCAACCTAATATAAGTCTTGCTGACAGAAATGACCAATCTGGGTCCACTCGGTGTATCTACCGACTTGTAACAGGTGTCTGGAGCTGAGGAAGAGATAGCTGACGCATTCGGCGTCGCAGCTTCGTAGCAACTCAGGAGTTCCATCAGAACGCGCCATACCTTGAGTTAGACAACATAGATAAAATTCCTTTGGGACCACAGGGGACAACAGGATCCTAACTAGGTACCTTTGGCAAATTATGGGCGATGTTTTCCTCCTGGATGTCCCCTTCCTCCCTCT
>JABFPB010005203.1:0-13667 GCA_022817645.1 Ceratoteleas bidentatus
TAAATACTGATTCGGTCAAAAACGTGATTCAACTGATCGTATTCCAATACGTTTCAATACGATTCCGGTTACTGGGTCCCAGAACTCAACGTCTTTTCGAATTCTCAGAACTCCAACGCCCTCTAACAAAACTCGACCCCCACCTAGCTATCCCTACATCGCTCTACCCAGAAGCCAATTTCTGGCTAGAATCGAAGTGGCCTTTCGTATCTTCCTCCATACATCACCTCCTCTACCTTGTCGATAAACGAAAGGCGCGGCTCGCGTTTCGCAAGCAGCCCCCGTGCATCGCTCTCGCCCCGTATAAATCATAATTACCCGATGGCAGTATCCGCGCGCTCACTTACGTTCGATCTGGCTGATCGCGCTCGCACTCACACCATCAGCAAAGTCGAACGAACTCGCCGACTGCCGAGCGAACCGAATACACCGATTAGCATGCGTTCACACAGACCCCTGCACCCCGTCCCGAGTCACTCCCTCGAATGGGTTTAATGCTCTCGCGGCGCCGGCAGCACGTGTCGCGACCCACAATAGACGTAACCCATCTGCCTCGGAGTCGCGCGATGAGGCAACCCTTACGGTTCCGTTAAAGGCGCTGAATAATGCATCTTCCCGGCGAAACGCGGCCGCGTACATTTTCCGCGGCGGTCAATTAATATCAGCGGCGCTGTAATCGAGGAGCGCGACAGCGTGTGTAATTGTGGGTTCATTTATTAAGACGATCAGCGACGCAATCGGCCTGTGTAATTCAGCGGTAATGGGATTTGCACGGTTTTATTAATATTTATGCCCTATTATGCCGGCGCGCGACGCTACGTCGATTTTCATCTCGCGAGCCATCTAGGGAGCACCCGATTTGCTTCGATACGACAAGTCTCGCGTGAAAATGCCGATGGTACCGATTAAACGTGGCGCATTTCGAGATACATTGTTTTTCTCTGCTTTGAGTGTCGGCTGGACTGAAGATGAGAGCTGCAGTTAGTGCCGAGTCTTAAATCATGTCGCATGCGCTGAAGGTGGTCAAACGTTGACTCAACATTTTTGAACGCACGAAGAAAAATCGCGTGGAAGCTAATAGGCAATGCGAATGTAATAAGTTGTAATGGAATGAGTGTGTGCTTTTGTATAGAGGAGGTTCTTGGTTAGTTATAGATGTTTGCCTGGTTTCAGAGACGTTTGGAAAACAATTTGGAGTATCCCTGAGATATATATATGTAGTATTCCTAGCATTGAATAGTTAAAATAGGAAAAACGTACGAAAAAGTCTGAAACAATGCCAAAATGGCCTTTTTCCAGACTTTTCTAAACATATTCAGACTTTCTATTTCTACAATGGTATCCATCTTCATTTCCCGTGTTGGGACGTTCCGTTTCAATGTCACTGTATCAACATAAACCCAGATCAATTACAGGTATACCCCTCGTGATTTGCCAAACGCATTTACCCGTTGTGCCGACAAACTATTTGAAATCAAGTACCACAATAATGTCACGTTATTCAGCTGTCGCATTCCATGGTTCTGCATCGAAGATCAGCCTTCGAGCAAATGATTTTACATTCGCGCTGCGTCACGACTTTCCTGCGTTTCAGCCATGACCGTTGTCACGTTAGGTCCCAGCTAGATTCAGTTTTGTCAAGTCCTTCGCCTCTCCTCCGTTTTTCGTTCTTTTGTTAACGTTTGTCTTCCTTTTTCCCGCTCGAACGCGCGCTCCTTTTGGCAAGTTAATGCCGCCCACGAAAGCGGAGCATGAATGAAAGAAGACTCGAGTGGTAGAGGGCCTTTTTGGAGGGTGCTCACGTGCCTGTCTCACGTGCAATAGGCACTCCCATTGTCTTGTTGCGAACTTAAAAAATGCCCTTCCTTTCTTCGCGCGAGCCCTCGCCATTTTATTTTGCCATCGTCAGTTTATGTCGAAATGAATTCGCAGTGCGTGTTCCAGGAAGGACAGTTTATTTGGGTATGCGTGTAGTTTATTGAGGCAAGCTAAATATTTATACCGCGACGCGTTACCCTTTCGAGGAAGAGGAAAATTATACCAACATTGCGGAAAGGGCAAAAGTACAAAGGGGGTAATTATTTTGTGTCAACTTTGAATGTGAACTTAACCTTGCGAATTGGAATGTAAATTGTTTTGTTTTCTTTTACTTCGATAGATGCTTTAGATGATGGTGAGGATTCCAAGATTATCTGTTGGATATTTTACTGCGATAAGAATTTTTTTGCACTGTCATGGAGTATGGAAATTTGTCTTAGACTAAAACTAATTTGGGACATTTACAGTACTTCAGAGCCTAACCTGTTTAAAGTAAAAAATGGTTAGATCCTAATTTGCTATCTACTATCATAACAAATTTTCATCGAAAAAAACTTCATTCAGATTCGTTCTTTTACATAACCTACAGAAAACCCGTCTCGTCAATATAAAGACTGTCAGTCGCTGACCTGAAAATGGTCAGCAATATCACGTCGCAACAATAGCCTGAACAAATGACCGCGCCTCGTTGTTTGTCCAAGCAGACCTTCGTCCAATGCAATGGTAAACATTGCCAGTCGAACGAAAAATAATATGGCGTTTGCACGCCATAATTAATGCGTGCAAACGCGTATTAACATATACACGCGGCGGTTCGAGTATAGCGATACGGGGGCTGAATATAGAAGAGGTCCAAGAGTAAAAGGCGATAGGCCGTGGCGCGAGACAGGAAGAGACTCGGGGAATCACGACACCGATGCTAATCGCGCAGGAAAACCATTCACTCGGCCTTTTTCTTCATTCGAACTCTCTTTTGGACCTTTCCGCGCGCGTTTCGACCCCGTCTCGTGCTCATAATTCCAACCCCGCGGGTACAGCCGGCTGTTCTCACCGCGGGCCTTTTTTATTATAACTGTACAAGCGCGCGCGGGAACCCACTTTCGACGGACTTTTTGCTGGCAAATTTCGATGGGAAACTCGCCGTCTCCGCGATTTCGGAGACATGAAACAAGGCATGGTTTTACCGGGCAGCCGCTAAGAGATGGCAGGAATCATTCGAGTATTCCCTAAATTTCCGTAAGTGAATACTCACTTTTTCGAAATGAAAAGTCGTGCACTTAAAAAATAAGTGCACATTTTTTCACTTTTTGAAATTAGAGAGTAGGTCAATTTGCTAGGGATTTGTTACTTTGCCAGTTATGATGGTTTATGGAATATCTTGAGATTATCCTAAAGATATGTATAGGGTGTGAGTTAAATAAAGTTAAAAAATGCTGAGCCTGCAAGGTAGAAGACAAATTAACTAAAATATCGAAACTAAAAAAGATGTATAAACTTCGACATGATTTCAATGAAACAAAAATCGAATAATGTAGGGAAAATAGATACTTGGACTGATTTCAGATAAAGAATTATCCTTTTTTGTTGAAAATTGGCGACCTAATACCCATTTTAACCCGAATGGTTATATAAACTATAATAATTCGTTGACAAAGGTACACTATTACAAGGTTAAATAAGCTTTAATCGGAATCAAAAGAAAAATATGAGAATAATTTTTATTTCAATCTTATTTCCAGTAATCTTTAGCAATTGATTCGCGATTCCATCAAGATAGGCTCATCATCTATGGAATCGGCATCTCCTATTCTAAGTGAATCAACTATCATTTTATGTAAAATTAGGTCAGTTCCCATGTATTGTGTACGGGAATAATTCTCGTCTTTTATTCGGTAGCAGGTGTCGTTATAGATTTAATTTAATTAAGTCAAATCGACTCAACGTCAGGTCAACAACATCGTATGTAAATTGTAATTATTTTTCTTATAAATATAGTGATCATTTTTTTCAAACAGATTACTACACGTGACGATTGCTGATTTGATAAATGTTCATAAATTGTTCTTCTTACTCCAGTATAATTACACTTTTGTGCAAATGTTATAACTTACAATGAGAAAACAAAGTGGTAAAAGTTACCATTTGAACCGCTAAAACATACTTTTTTTTCAAATGGTGAAATTGTAACACTAATGTGGAAAATGTTTACCCCTTAAAGTTGTAAGATATGTTTTGAATAGATTTACATTGAAAAAAGAAGTTGTCTGGATTAGACAATAACTTGTATAATCCAGACAATTTTAATCGATTTTAGACAATGCATTGTCTGATTAAGAAAAATCTGTCTGATTCAGACAATGTCGCTTCTGTATTTTGGACAGAATATTTTCAGACATTTTCAGAGTTTTCAGAGTTTGTCAGACTTTCGGAAATTGGGAAACAATTTCCCATATGTTTCTTTATATATATATATTTATAGGCGGAATAATAATAAAAGAACAAAGACATTATTCTTCTAAATAATCATTTTGGCCCTGAAATAATTTGCTAAAGTATTAAAATCCCCCTAATCTTGCATGCAAAAAATTCGCAAACCTGACCTATCTTTTCCATCTCCAGATTGTCGTCACCTCTTAACTATATAAAATCGGCAACCGACTGCGGTTAACCGGCAATTTTTCGTCGCCTTGAATCGCGACTGCGGTGTATCGATTTTCGTCATGGAAACAAGGAGCGTGTTATCGCACGAATCATCGCACAGGACGGCCGTACAATTTCTTCGCGCGCCTCATTCACGCCGAAAACGCGTTCAGTTTCGACGTGGTGGTGACGCAAAGGTGTCGTCCCTTTGGCTTCGCAGTTCGAAGGTCGCGAGTGTCGATTCGGACGGAATTTTTTTTTCTCGAGTTGTTGTGACGCGATTTGCGGCGAATCAATGGACTTGAGGTTGCTGGCTCGCGTGTCGCTATTTGGAATGAAAATTAAAACGGGCTGAATTGAGGCAATTGGGTTGCGCAAAAGTTTGCTTTTTGCGGATGTGCCAGTAAAAAAAAGTAATTTATAAAAGTGGAATAAGGATAAGAAGAGAATAAAAATATAAGAAGGTCGAGAAGGGAAGGTTAAAAAGTGAGTTTTTTGACACTCTTCCAGAGTAAGTTTGCTATAAGTTATAACGGTATCAAAATTAGAGCTTAGGAAAACTTGAGAAAATTGAATGGAACTTTTTATGTACATATCACCAGTAAAATAAAAAAATAGCATTTAAACATTCTAATCAAAAATCCAAAAATCAGTCCAAATCCAGAAACAGTCTCAAAATAACTTTTCAAAGCCTCTCTTTCAACTTTCCATTTCGTCGCCGGAATCCGCCGTTGTGATATAATTTAAATTGCACCGAAAAAGAGTGAAATAACCATTGCATCCTGCTTTCCCTTTTCATTCTTGGGCGAAAAAAATGAATTGTTTTGTGCGAAAAAGCACGTTAACACCGGAGTGCCCGAACCTCGAAGCAGGATGTTAATGTTGGTTCCACTGGTAATTCAAACGTTCCGCCATTCTAACAGGTTTCGAATGCTCCTGTTCGTCCCCCGTTCCATCGTTCGGCGCGAGAGCGAGCCGGTTGCGTGTGCGGTATTGTCAGTTATTTCTCGACAGCGACTGCTGTAAGCTGTGTGCATTATCTTTGCGCCGTCGATCAGCGGAAGTTGCAAACGTGATAGTGTCACACGGGGCTCAGTGCATTGTTTTCCGTCGCCTCATTGGGAGTAAGTGCTCCAAGTTTCCGCGCAAAATTTCATCGCAAAATGACATTTTCGACTATCGTCGGCACAAGAGTTTCGTGAACTTTGGAACCGGTGACAAAACACGATGAAGTGGAAAAATGAGATGGATTGATGGAAAATACCATGTGATAGGCAATAGTACGTAAATATACGAAAAGAGAAGAGGAAAAGACTGTTTGCATCTCTCTTTTGGTTCGATGTTTACATTCATTTGTCGTTTATAGTTTCCGCGATGTTTTTGTTTTCGGTGTGGCATTATTTACATTGTTTGGGAAAAAGTTTGTTATTTATTTTCGTTTTTGGAGAAAGATATGATCTTCATTTGTTCTCTTCCGGTTAGTTTTTGTGATAATTTGTTTTTGTTTTCAGTTTGGCATTATTTACATTGCTTGGGAAAAAGTTTGTTATTTATTTTCATTTTTGGAGAAAGATATGATCTTCATTTGTTCTCTTCCGGTTAGTTTTGAGATAATTTGTTTTTGGTTTGGTATCATTTACATTGTCTGGGAAAAAGTTTGTTATTTATTTTTGTTTTTGAGGAACGATATGATTTTCATTTGTTTTCTACTGTTTGGTTTAGTGATGTTTTTGTTTTTAGTTCCGCATATTATTTTTGGTGTATATATACACTTACAGTAAATGTTTATATTTAAAGGCCTTTCGAAGATACTCGAAGAAACTATGGTATTATTTGTTATAAAAACCTTATAAGAATGGTAATTTTTCTCCCGTTTTCCTCGTCACTTAATTTTTTTTCCTTCCATTAACACCTGTTTCTACTACAAAAACCGCTTGTAACACATCTATTTTCACGGATAACACATGTTTTCACAGTGTTAATCCGTATGAAATTGGCTGCCTCTATCTCCGGTGATCGCTGAATAGAAGAATCCTCCGGCACAGCGATGCTCGTGATGTATCACCTGGTTCATACAAATGCATAAACCATCGCTGATAATCGAGCTGCGAGCAACGTTCCGAAGACGAAACGAATACGCTTGTTTTTAATCAGCGTTTTCTTTATTCATCGAATTACTCTGATGCCGTCGATAAGCGCGAAAACTAACGGAAATTTGATTCCGCATGTAGGAAGGTTCTTCGTGTCAGTAGATTTCTTTTCTGCACGAAGATGAACTTCCACGCTGGGAAAACACTTGTTTGCAACGAAAGTCGAAAACTTCGCCTCTTATCATTTTGCTGAAAATACTATTATATCGGGAAGCGCCGGAAAAACTGTTTTTTTTTATTGGTGATAAAAGACCAGCAAAAGTGCGCGATTAACTTGACGTAATCGCGAAAATTTGTGATTCGATCTGGAAACTTGACTGGATGACTTGTCGGAGTGCCGGAAAGGAATCGGTTCGCGATAAATCGTGAGGATCGAAAGGATGACGCGAACGCGGAAAAAATGCCTTTGATTGTTTCGCGCGGCTGATGGTATCAGTCGCGATGACGGTGGAGTGCGCTTCTTCGCAAAGTCGGATCAAGGTCGTTGTCCAAGTGTTGCTGCGACTGCCGTAACAGGCGTCATAATGGCTTACATACTTTGGCGCGTTTTAATGAAGAGATACGCCAAGGTACGGCTGGGAATGCTAAATTTTCCGGTGAGTGTTTCATGCAGATTAGTCCATTACAATAAGTCATAAATAAGGCGTCTTGACCGCGACGTCGTAAATTCTGGCCAACGTTATTATATCAATTTGCGCAGGGCGCAGTGGTAGTAAAAAGCTATCTTATTACCGGCGATAATAATTTCGGGAATTGGCACAGATGTTTGGTATGGATATTCGAGGGTGTTTTCAATTTTTTTAATACAGTAGCTGAGGCTAATTCAAATGAAAAAGTTCTTGTAAAATGGAGGCAAGATTGATTTGGATAAAACATCAGTATTTTTTATAACATTAATTGTAAGTATTTCTATTAAATTGTAAATTAAATTGTTTTTTAAATAACATTTTTTTAAACTTTAAAGAATTTACAAGAATCCGAAAATTTGTTTAAATTACAATCGATATTCATTCAATGTTCTAATTGCCAACGCAAAAAACTTCTTCCACCAAACTTTTATCAGATCCAAATTCCTATTCCAAATCCTGCCACGACTTCAACCAATTTCAAACAGAAAAACTTGAAACTAACTTCAAATTGAATTTAAAACTCGATCTTTAAGATTGGTACTTTTATATACTTCATTCACTCAGGTAGTTCACCTCCTTAAAAGTATTACAATGAAATATTACACCGCATTTATAGCATCCGAGAGAAATGATGGTAAGGTCAAAAACTGACAATCCTATCCTCTCCTTAAACCGCGACACTCTCAGACAAGCGAACAAATTTAACTCAATCCGACCAATGACTATAAACAACAATACAGAGTCTTGCAACTTTTACCATCGCCTTAATGGTTCATTCAATTAATCCCATCGTCAGCATGACACAAAATAAACGCGCGTTTCGCACGCACCTATCTCAACCCGGCATTGATCCGCCGCCGATTCGGCGACGATTCGGTAATGCACTTTTCTCATGCCTCGTCAAGTTTGTCACTCTTATGTCAATCCATAGCGACGAAACGCGGCACCATTTGATTCACGAGGACAATCGTTGGCGTGAATCTGCGAGCAAGGTGAAAGCCATTGAGATATTTTAACGAACGTCTGTGATTTTATGTACGTTTATAAAAATTTAACATCTAATGATTGTCAGGATAAATAAATTAAATTAACGAGACATTTTTAAATCAACAATTTCTCGGTAAATCTTCGGTTTTATTATTATCATTACTGACATTAGAATCGTTAATTTGATTATCGTCGTATTAAAACAAGAAAGACGAAACGATTAAGCGTAAGAATCATGTAGTAAATGTTAGTAAATAGTTTTTTATTGTGAATGCTTGAAAATTATATCGTTTTAATCGAAGCATTAAAGTATACGATAGCCGAAGTATAAATCTTGTTTTAATCGCAATATATATTTGTCCAAAATAATAAATTATCTTTAAAAATGATTTTTAATATTAAATATTAAATATTAAATATTAAAAACTATTTTTTTTAATATTTCAAAATAATGGAAAATATAAAAAAATAGTTTTCAATTCCAAACTCACACCACTTCTTAAGGTATAATTGGCTCCTTAAAGATATAATTGCAGATTCTAAAGATGACTCGCGAAATGCTTCTGACAGTTGCGTCGCAATTTTACGTCATTGATGGGTATTATTCGCAGTTCTGGCTAGAGTGGCCAAAGCCGTATTTTCTGTGATTTTCACGACGTTATTCAGTATTTCGTCGGCTACGATGATTTATGGATGCGAATGACCCTACCCAGCCACACACAATTCTGAAATCGTCCGCGATACATTTTTTCTTTTTTTTTTACTTTCAACACGCAAGGCGATACGTCGATGCGCTATTCATAATCGTTTCTTTTTACGCTTTCCCGGTAATTGTCGATGGCGGTTTAACAATTAAGGGGCAAGCTTGCCGCGATGGCTCGGAATCGGTGTAATTTTAATCGCTGAATGGAGATTGCTGAAAGGATTAGAAGATACAGAATTCCAATTACTATGTCATTAAAGCACAGAAAAGTTGTAGGAATTAAACTAAATGGCTTAAAAAGGATAGACTAAATAACTAAAATGAAGTAAAATTATTTAATTTTAATTTAATTCATGACTTTTAATAGATACTATCATTTAAAATGATTTTAAAAAATAAAAATCAACACTTCTTTGTTTAAAAAACAATGTACTGACTGTGTCTTTTGTCTTTTACATTATGTGTGGAATAAATTCAGAAAATTGAGTATCAATTACAGAACGCTCCCCTTTTAATTTACAATCTGGTCGTAAGGATAACTTTGTCAAAGAGACATTTTTCTTGGCTGACTTATCGTATCCTCAGTTCACAATTATGATGACTGCGGTGTTTATTGCATTGAATTGTTTATGATACAACTGGATTCGTTACGCAATGAATCATTGCATGCACTGAAAATGTGATTCCTCAATGCTGCACCGACTAATCGATTCGCCTTTGAGCTAAACTCCATTCACTTTTCACCCGTTATTAAGAGCTTTTAAATGGGCCAAAATAAAAAAAATGTTCTTTCTGCAGCAATTAATTTCTTGCAGTTTCATACGCATTAGAACACACTTTTTGTTAACATATGCTTATCATACGTAAAATATCCTTTTCAAGACTTCCATGCATCTCAGCTACTTTCGTCTTTTTAAAAAAAAAAACTTTTCGTCTTTTTTCAATCAATCACTATAATTTTTTTTTTGCTTATCGAGTTTAGGCTCTAATTATAGTAATAATTATTTTCAGGAAAAAGTACTAAAAAAATACATTCATCTATAAAAATATGTTAAAAATACGAGTTTCAGAAGAGCTTCTAAATTCTAAAAAAAAAAACGTTGACCTCCGTTAAAAAAACATTATTAAAAAAGTTGCACAAAGTAATTGCAAATGTTCTTCATACGAAATTGTCACATTCCAGTCCCCTTAAGAAAGCTGAATTTCCTGCCAGATAACCGGAATTGTATCACCGAAAATCTGCATCATTTTCTACCTTCAAGTCGCCTGACTCCTCTCAGTCGCAGAAACCGCTCTCAAAAATCGGCTTACACATTCAACCTGTGCGCGAGACATAAATTAAGCATCATACCCACATATCAAGATTATACGTGTACGAGCGAAACTGAAGTCACGCAATTATTTCGTACATTGTCCGCGTATTTTTGCGCGCCGCCACTTTTGCATACAAAGAATTTTTGCGCGGCGACGCAATTTACATGACATTTACAATCGTCAGAGGGCCCGCGTGGCCGTCCACGGTCTCATCCGAAGGTCAATGAGTCGCGCATCTGGTCGCCTCGCGTTACAATTATTGGAGAGCAGCCTAAGCTAATACGAGCGCGGTAATTGGATAATTGCGGGTTTCCTTCTCTCTTTCTCTCCGCCGCGCTGTTTCTCTTTCATTCGCACGCGATTCGCACTCGACTCGCGGTGCGCAGCCACGAAATTTTATTCGCCACGGAGCCGTGACGAAACCCATCCCGACGACTTTCATTTCGCGGATTTCTACGAAGAATCCGCTCTTTTTTCCGACGCGGATGCAGGAAGTACCCGACGTTCGCGTTTTTCAATGTTCACGCGGACTAATTGGGGAACCGAAATTAAGATCGATGAGTTGGAGAAATGCGAAACGGTAGCGATTTCTTAAGTAGCTTAGTTTCACTGTTTTTCGAGTGTGCATTTATTTATTTGAGGGCAAATATTTGTGAGATTTACTGAATATTTTTCGATTTTTTAAGACTTTTTTTAATTAAAATTTTTTGTTCAATTTTGTTTCATTTCATTAATGAATCAAAATTAGTTTGGTTTCTAATTTTATTCCACAAGAAACTTCAATGTAATTGTTTTATATAAAAATAGTACAAAATTCCTTAAATGTATAATTCCTTAAAAATAATTTATTTAATAAAAAATAACAGTGGTGAATTTATCAACACTCAAAATTGACAGTACCATTTCTCCATGAAATTACTCGAAACAGTATGTCATAATAGGGTTCCAGGCACGACTTTTACTTGTGTCATAATTATAATGTTCTCATCAGCCTGAAAGAGAAACTCGTTCATACAGTCATCGATACGGCGCTACGAAACAATATCGGCGATAGAGATACACGTACGCCCAGTTGGCTCGGCGGAGCGTATTATAAATTAACTATTGACTCTTAAATGTCACGATGGGGTGGCCGGTGCATTTCTTTTGTGATAAATCTGTTCCACCAGTCAAGCCACGGGGAACCACCGGCACTTATTTACGCCGCAAATATATTTTAATGGCTCATTCATTTGCATAAATATGACGAACCCGGGACACAACGATTCTGACACATTGCACGCTGATCAAATAAGAGATGGGTAAAGGTTAGGAAAAATGGGAGACACGCGAATCGGCTCGATCTTCCAATACGAGACACTTGTGAAACGATTCCGTTTGCTGCGCAATCCAGTCGAAGATAAGCGAAAGGTTCGGTAGTTAAGAAGAAAATAATGAAATTGTTGAAAATAATTGAGCAGTTATCGAGAATCGAACTCGTGGCTGCAATGTGGAAGAACGATTTTCGAGAGAAGAATTTTCCAGACAGAAGTCTTGCGAAATAACAGTGAGGTTCATTTAAAATTTCGGGTTTTAAAATCCAGGATCAAATATGAATGAACTTTTTTTATCAGTTTATCCGAGTCAGGCGATTTTATCCATATGAGATTAATGTTATATTTATTATATATAAAAAATTTTTTTCTCGACAAAACTTTTCGTTCATTTAATAATTTAAACTTATAAAATATGGGTTGGCACGAATTTCAAGATTGTAAAGCAAAATTTTACTTTACTTAAGTGTCAGGGATTGTCTACCTAAAATAACGTGAATATTAAATTTGATACGAAAGAGGGCTTAATTTGAGATTGCGGTGGTCTGGCCGGGGCTCGGGTTGAGTTAAAATCAAGCAGCGGTCGGTCTCGGTCCCTATGACCGTGAACCACGGCTGACCTGCGACACAAACACAGCTTCCCCTCCAACCTCCTATAAATCTACCTGCGCGCAACGCCGCGTCTCTGCTGTTGCTCTCCATGTCCATAGCATATCGCACTGCACGCCTTGCACCAAACAACAACATAACTGATAAATGCTGCCGGCATCAATGATATGCGAGTAATGCTTCCTGTTTTCGGCCTTTTCTTGGCGCGACTCGTCGCCAAACGTGGTCATTG
The DNA here is from genome assembly GCA_022817645.1 of Ceratoteleas bidentatus. NCBI lineage: Eukaryota > Metazoa > Arthropoda > Insecta > Hymenoptera > Scelionidae > Ceratoteleas > Ceratoteleas bidentatus. The sequence continues at coordinate 12,396 of JABFPB010005203.1, forward strand.
CCCTTGTAGAAATAAATAATTTGAAAAACTCTGAAAAACTGTGACAATTACTCTGAAATTCTCTAAAAAAGTGTGACAGTTCCAATTATGATAGATTTTCAGAGTTTTTCAGAATTAAGTTACAGAGTCCGTAATTCTCTTAAAAATCTCTGAAACATTCTGAAACTCTCTGACAAATCTCTATTAAGTCTGATACTTATTAAAATAATGTCCTAGATGGGACTCGAACCCACGACCTGTGAAGCAGAAGTCTGGAAGTATAACCACTTGGGAAAAGTTTTTATACATTTAAGAGTGATCCAAAAGATTTACCACAAGTTGACGTTTCTTATAGTAGTATCAGACTTTATTAGATATTTTCCAGAGCTTTTCGGAGCTTTTCAGAGCTTTTCAGAGAATGTCAGAGAGTGTCAGAGATTTTAATCTCTGTAATTTAAATTTATTATAATTGGAACTATCAGATTTTTTCAGAGATTTTCGGAGTAATTGTCAGAGTTTTTCAGAATAATCTTCAGAAGAGTTTTTCAAAGTATTTATTTCTACAAGGGTAGTAGTTAGCTTTTTTCCTGCGGCGGCTATTTTATATTTTTGTCGATTGTAATTGGAACAATTCATGAATGTCCTTCAGCTTGACCTAAGTATTATAATTATAATAGACAAATTTTCAACTAGAAGGTCTGAAATAACAAAACGATAATGAATAAAAACGAAAACTTGAATCTGAAAACCGTGGTGTAATTTTGATTTGGGTGGGATCGTATTTTTAGAAATAATTAATAATAATTAATTAATAATTAATAAATGAGACGATTTTAGATCAAGTCACAATCATTTTTGGGTAAAAAGTCGTAATTAGATTAATTTGCGTAATGAATTTCGATTAGATAAACTTACGATTAGTTTATAGCCAAAACTTGATCAAAGCTTCATCAAAAATAGTCTCTTTTCTAGGTGTGTTATTTGGGTAAATGTTTAATGTTGTAACTTTTTGAAATCCAAAGTTTGTTTCCCTTTTGATGCTTGACATTTGAAGGTTAAATTATAATTATAGTCTAGGAACATAGCTATCAGCATGATTTCTTCATAATCATTTAAAATGGAACTTTGAAACTACTAATTTATCAATTTTCGAACGCGAAAGTTACATTCACGATCAGTTACAACCAGAAATAAACAACAAACTGAACTTGACTGAAATCGATGATATTTTGCAATTGATCATTTGAGTAGAAAAAAACATTTGTCTACACTGCTAAAAAAACATACCAATTA
>JABFPB010005204.1:0-13658 GCA_022817645.1 Ceratoteleas bidentatus
ATGTTTTGTCAAAATTGAGCAAAATGTACATCAGATAATAACATTTCGATATTCCCAAATGAAAATATACAAAAAAAATATCAATTTCCGCTCTTAACTAAATTTGTCAAAAAATGTGACTTAACTGGTTTTTCCTCAAAACCGCAGATATTATTATATAAATATATGAAATATCCTGGCATTATTTCATAGATGATCTTTCCATACAAATTGATTGCTTTATTTACTATTATAGAAGTAAACAAATTGTATAAAAAGAATTAGCACTGTATAAGCAAAGTATATTATTTTATGAAATTAGCAAAATGTCTCAGTATAGGTAAAACTAAAAGAAAGTATCTGTTTAAGACAAATAAGAAATTGTATAATATACATCATGCAGTTATATAATACTTGAAGTTAAATGCAGAGCTTACAATTTGATTAATTCCAATTCATCTTCTTCATTAGTAGAAATGTCTATTAATGGTAATATAGGGTCATAATGTATTTCCTCTTCAGCATTTTCTTCATTCTCTTGGGTTTCACTGTTACTTGCTCCATTTACTTTTGTAGAGTCACCATTTAACTGAAAAATTTTAATGTCATTAATTTCACTGAACAATAGTTAAATAAAATGTTCATTATCTATATATATTTAGTAATTTAATTCCATGATAATCTTTAAACCTCTAAATTTAAGCTAAATTTGTATTTGAAATCATAATAATAAATACAAGGAAATGATTTATTACAATTAAATATCATCTTTTCTGAATCAATTCTAAATTCGTTCATAAGTGTTACACACTGCTGTCAGTGCAATTTTTATTATACGCGGTATAATTGTTCCATTTTTTAATATACTGACAATTCAATTCAGAAACGTTTTCATTAAACACTGATTAGAAATTGGAAGGAATACTTTAAATTCGTTAAATGTATTTCGCCGCGAAACGTGTTTCGTCTTCATGTTATATTTATTTACATTTGTGTCTAACCTACGAAAACAATCAAAGAATTCAAATTTCGCGATTCGTGTCAAATGCTGTGAAATTACAATTAGCGAAATTATACTTACTACATTTTCCGGCATTTTAATTAAGTGAAGTTTGTCGTTTATGAAAATAAACTATTTGCAAGTAAAAAGTATAAAACGTTATCACAAATTACGAGTTATCGACGCTTCGAAATTATTCGCAATAACCTATAATGAACGTTACGAATATCAGCAGCGCCACCGCACAAAGCTTGGTGGAAGTATTGACGCGATGTAAACAAAAGAGCGGGCGGTTTTTTCAAATTCATTTAAATTTAAAGAGATATTAAGGATAAATGTGAATTTTATGAAGTTTACACATTATATCAAAATTCTGTTACACCGATGATATAAATATATTTTAAAATCTTTGTTTCAATATTTGCAACAGTTAATCATAATTTAATCTAATGACTGTAATTAACAATTGTTTCAAACGTAATGATTAATGTTGCAATCTAATAACAAAAAATAATGACAATTAAATGAAAATAAAAATTTTATTTTCATTTAATTTCATTTATAAAACTGTATTTTTAAGTTTATAAAAATTTGTTATATGAGAGATACCAGTGAACCATTTGTCCTAGAATTGGCCAATAATGACTCAAAGTAGTTTAAATGGCCTGTTTATTGTCCAATTATTGACCAATTCTGAGTCAATCCCATATTTGGTTCACTGGGTTATTCAGGAATATGGTTCAATGTATTTTCGGTTACCGGGAATCACTGCGATTTCATTTAGTCATTAAATTATATTGCTCTTGTCGTTATTACTGCTAATGACGTTGAGACTGAAACATAAAAACTTAAACCGTTTATTTTAGGAAATATTAAGATACATAGTCATTTTATTCTAAAATTCTATTTAAAAAATCGCAACATTTTGATATCTATTTGGCAAAACTATAATTATTAAAAAAACATTTGAAGTATAATATAGTAAACGGAAATAGGTTGTACCTGGTATTGCTTTTTCTACAACATGTTTTTCTGTAGAAAAATGTACATTATCAACGATTTCATAATGAATATGGTAAGCCGTTTCCAGTATTTTATAATTGCGTAATGATGCTTTTTATAATCTCCCATTATAAAATGTTATGTAAAAATCTCTTCCTGAAACTAAATTGATTGCAAATCATCAATAAATACACAGCTATCGCAATCGATTGTAAAATAGATCTTTATTTTATATCGTTAGAATCATAATTACACTTTTTGAGGACAAATCAGAAACAATGCATCGAAGTTTAAGAACAAAGAGGAACTTTGTTCCTTTTTTGTTATCTATTATATTCAGAAGTCAATTAACGAAAATGAACAAATGATTGCTACCACATAACCGTAAGAGTTAATTATTTTAAAATTGCAAAATGATCAAATAGTTTAGTTTTAATTATCAAACAAAAGATGTAATTGCTGCTACAAATTCAATGAACTTTGATATTAATAGATTTAATTAGTCTTGTTTTTATGAAAATACACCAGAAAATTTCTATAAATGGGAATCTATTAGTACGAGTCGTAAATTAAATAATAATAATATTTACGCACTCGATTAATCAATTTTGAATTTTGGTAATAACGCGGACAATATACCCTAACGGTAGCTATAATTATTCGTTAATGGTACTGATAACGCATCGCCGAAAAACCGAACGAAATTTAGACAAGGAAGCACGTATATTAGTTTCGGCATGGTATCTAAAGATAGCGCGACATGTACTATCACAATCTTTCGCTGCATTGTTCATTTCAGTTATGTAATACCAATTTTCGAATATAAATAAGGATTGACAGAGACCAGTATCAAAAATCTAGAAGCAGTCATCGAGTGCAGTAGTCTCTACTTACAAGTTAGTACACATTAGTAAAAGTTCATTTTGGAATGGCTTTAGACACTTTCGGTGAAAATTCGATAATGCAATTTCGGAAAACTTGATCAAATCCGGTTCTGATTAAAAAGTGAAATCATATTTTAAAAATCTTAGACTAGTCGTTTCAACTCTAAATTAAACAAAAATTTTATATTTCTATTTTTTGGAATTACAATTTTTATTTGCAATGCAACATCGGTAATTTATACTTAAAATTATAATTGATTAATAAACATTGATAGGCTTACTAATTTTGATTGTATAGGTAGAATACATCTTTATTCATTATTAAGATTCAAAGGTTAATTGCAGTCAGATCTCGAATGATAATTTAATTTTTATTACTTTTACGGATGTTTATAATTAAAAAGAAATATGTATTCAATATGTGGTATACAACCACATGGTATTGTACTTTTATTTTTGACATTGTAAAAAATACAATTTATTTATAACACGTTAACAAAACCTTTTAGCGTAAAAAGAATGTAAAACCTAGATAGAAGTAAATGTGCTCTATAAAAACGATTTGTCATTCTTGAACTAGTTGACCATTAAAAGTCACACTTCAAAACAAAATCTGATCGATCCGCGTGAAATCTTACCATCGATGAATAAGAAGAGTTTCTATGAAAAAGTATCAATGGAGATGCATTGAGTGCACAGGACCGAGTATGCACGTGTAAAAAAGAAAACCCTTGTAATCTAATCAATTGCCGCGGTATCGCATGGTCAGGTTTTCACTGCGTCCTTCTCTTTTCCCATGGAAAATCGCGCGCTCTGATTTCACTCCGTGAACCGATACAGCAATGTTACCCACGAATAGTAACAGGATATTTCGACCAATTTTTTGCACATCAGTCGTTGCTCTGATTTTCATTTTAATTTGAAAAATCTGCGATCGCGAAGCTATTCATACGATCCAAACTCGAATAACGCCTTTCCTTTACCGCAACTGTTTATTTTCTTACATTTCCCGTATATACATTATTACTTTTACAAAAGGAGAATTGTTCTATACTTAGATTTTTTTTCTTATTGTCCTTCTTGGAAGTACAATATCTCGACAATAAAAAAAATATCTACACACTTTGCACAATGTTATAAATTGATAATAGTAAATTATTCGGAGTAAGAAATGCTATCGTTTTCATTGTTAAAAATCGTTCAGTTTTCTTGGAAGTAAAATATCTCTACAATAAAAAAGAAAAAATCAAATCTAGACATTTGTACAATATAAAAAATCGTCCTAACTCACAGTAGATTCTTCGACAAATAATCTACTGTAAGAGTTGGGACGATTTTTGGACAGACAAATAGTTGCTACCGATTTCGTTGTATAATTGTTAATTTTCGGACCCTCCTTTCTTCCGTCCTCAGCCCACAACATCTATCCACTCTGACTTTCAATCCAAAACTTGACTTCGATGCAGCAAACTGAGTTTCCTCAAGTCCAAGGCTCAACTTTCGCGACGACCCCAACCACCCCGAACAGTCGCAACTCGCGCAGATCGGGTCCCGCCGGCGATAACGAATTTTGTTATCGATTTTCCAGTAGTAGTAGCTAGTTCAACTCGGCCGCTCTCAGTAGTGGAAGAGCGTATACGAGTGAACAGTCGCTACCCGGCGATCTGCCGATTGTTCCAGTTTGCCCCGCCTCCCCGCGCCTCTTGCAGCCTCGATCCGCTCGCGCTGCAACTTTCCCGAAAAAGTTCCCCGCGTTCGCAAAAAATGTCCCGATCGGCGAAAAAGCCGGTCGCACTTTTTTCCCCGTGCGTCACGGGGAAAAAAGTTGGAAAGCACCGCGGCCTAGTCTGGCGGTTGCGCAATCCCGGCGCCGATCGGATTCGAGCGAAATCCTCGGCCCGGATTAATCATCGAAAAGTTTCCCGAGCGCGAGCGCGGCCGAGATGCGTGGCGGGTTTACGCAGGTCACGATTCATAAATCAGGTAGCCGGCGAGGGATTTTGTTTCCACTCACGCGCCGCGTTCTCTACCTCAAGTTCAGTCGCTCAGCGTCGCTCCGCCAAGTGACATCGCAACGCTCGTCGACGTCCGCGACGTCTGCCCTGTCGCGGTGCCGTTTCTTTTTTTCATTTTTTTCGTTCTCCTTCGACGGTCGGGATCACTTGGGCAGCGCAGATTTCTGTTAGAAGGTACCAACTTCCGATCCGAAGCTTCGATCGGTTGGATCGGTTTAGAGGAAGTCGCGAACTTGACATCTGTAAATGTAGAGTTGAAGTTAGTTTGAAAGACAAGAGACTTGCGGTCAATAAGTCGGATTTTACCTATTCCAGTGTTTGCTATTTGGGGTCTTTGTAAAGTAAGTTTGAAGAAGCTCAGGAAACCGAGACTCAGGATGACCAACCATAGTTTATTTGTTTTTCAAATTTAGACTGTTGTTGTTTTGTAGAAATTGTACTGCAGGTGTTCCAGGATTACAGACAATTCTGAAGATTTCTCGAGATTAGAGTTGAAAGGACTGGTTTTCCTATTTTCATTTCTTCAGTTTTCTATTTGACCAAGGTTTGTAATCAGTCCCGTCTGTTTCTTATTTCAGCTGCAAGACCAAATTCAGCTTGCCCCCAGTTAACGGTTCTCGAGAGGAAATTAAACAGGAAGAAGCGTTAGCGGTGTTCTCAAGTGAAAAGCAAACATGAACGGAGTCGCAAAGAATTCAGAGATAAAGATGTACGAGAACAAGGATGACGCTAATGTCATCAAAAAGCCCGTGCCACTTCGGAGTATCTCTTGGAACGAAAGCGAGGAGTCCGAACTCAATGGGCCTGGCACACCGAGGACCCCGCGAACTCTGCGAACTCCAGGTTTGACGTCACTCTGTGATCCCGATCAATGTGTGTACATTTTTTTCTATTTCATCAACTAACCCACCTCATCGACCAACAATAATATTTCACCAGAGTCAAACTCTGTGACAACTTGCACATTTCCTGATTTGATAACAATGTCAGTTCTTTAACTCAGAATTATGGGTTAAAGAACTGAGAGCTTCTGGAGTTTAAATTGTGAGATGAATAGAGTTTGACTTTCTAATGTTTTCTGGCGACTTTTTCGGGTGAAAAAGTGGCTGGGAAAACAGTAATTCGCTTCGCATTTGTCACTAAAAAATTAACCCGTTTCACGCCGGAACGATCGCTACCAGGTGAAAGTGTACAAAGGGTAAACCTTCGGACATTCGAAGACGTGCAATTACGAGAAATAGACTGGATGTGTCAGTGTCACGCGGCGACTCTCATTGATACATGAAGCACTTTTTTCGGTCGATTCGATCTAAGTGATCGAACATGTAATCGTTTGACATTAAAGGCGCCCTGTCCGGCCGTTCTGCGCGTGATAATTTTTTCCGACCTTTATTCACATCTCACTTCCCTGCCTTGGGAACTAAATTTATATGTGTATCATGGCAGTTATTATGTAAATAAGTAAACAAGCGTTTTGCATAAATTAAAGCGCGGTTTTCCAATGCGACTATTATCATTTCGAGGTATCAAACGGACGGTAAACAAGTGTAACATAATGTAAATTCGATTATATAAGGTTTACGATCGCCGCAAAAAGTGCCGCTCGGTTTCCGTTGCGCGGACACGCCTCGCGGTGCAGCTCTGACGCGATTGGAACCTCTTCTCGTAAATTTACTTTTTGTTTCAATGCACTGAAAAAAAATTGTTATTATTCATCAATACATTTATGTATACACCGAGAACAATCACTTGGAAATCGTTTTGAATGAAAAAATTCATTTTCTCACAAAACGATTCTTTTTCAGTGAAAATGAATTTTTCTGCCAAAAGTATGTGTCTTTTCCTGAAAGGATATTTTTCCAGAATACTTTTTTACAATCAAAAAGTCAAAGTTCCACACCATTTGAGGATATTTTGAAGAAATGAAAACTTTTTCTATGCTTTCAAAACGCTATTTTCTAGTTTAATGCACCTTCACTAAGTCGTAACTTTTACAGATACCGAAATATTTCCACACAATGAACTGTTCCAATGAATTTCAAAAGAATTTTCCTCCAAGTTCATTTCGCGATTCTTAAACTCAACTGAACACATTCTAAGACCTAAGAGAATCGTTAAAGTTAGTAAAATCCGTCGATATTGAACAGAACCTCAGTGGGATTTCATATTTATCGAAATAATGGACACGTGTATCGCGGTTCACCACGACGAGTCACGACCCGAAGATAAAGCGCTAGACTTGATACCGTTGTATCGCCGATCCCGGCAGTCGCTGGAGATGTGCTTCCGAGGCCTGGCGACAATTACCACGGCATTATTGACGTCGCGAAAGCGCGGGATCCGGCGCTTTCCGACGGCGCTCAATAATCGGCCCGCCGTTTGAAAAAATAGCCTTCGCGACTAATTAAGACCCAATTGTCTCAATTAGTCGCGGCTTTTTCTCGCGACGCCGTTTGATATCGCAAATCGAGTTTTTGCCGCGCAACGCGTCCTCCAATTATACCGAGAGAAATCGTCGACGTGAAAACGCAGCGTTTTTTTTAATAACAATGGCCTTTTTTGCGAAGATAACAATTTTGCGTATCAATGACAACGGAGAATCGATGTATCTCAAATAATCCAACTTCTAAATTATTGTACAGCTTTGTGACTAATACCATCATGCTAACTTATACTGGAAAAATATATGTCTTACTTTAAGAGATTCTATCTTATTTTACTACAGAAATCTGTCAAAAGATAGATTAAACCTCTTTGTCTCTTATTTTAGAAGACTTGTTTTTCTAGTGTAACAGCTTTCCATCAGATGACGTTGCCGTCGATCAATCCAGTGTCAATTTTGACCTCATACACCACATTAACTGACCATCCAATTTCGATTTCCAGGTCACGAAAACTGCACTTTCCACCATGACCTGGAGTTGGATCACCGACCTCCCACCCGCGAGGCACTGCTTCCGGAAATGTCTCGCAGTTATAAGCTCTTGCTGGCCTCCCTTGGTGAGGATCCTGAAAGGCAAGGTCTACTGAAAACCCCGGAACGCGCTGCCAAAGCCATGTTGTTCTTCACCAAAGGCTACGACCAGAGTCTCGAAGGTACGTTCGTCTCTTTCGACAGGATGACCTCATTAATTACGAAGTCACTGCTCCACTCGAGCATCGCTACAAATCAACCCTCAGCTGTCTCTGACGATTTTCCGGATGAGTCCTTCGGACGATATTGTGCTTAATTGGTGAAGTCAGTTCGTCACACGAATTACGTTCACTTTGTAGACGCATGAAAATATTTGAATAGTTTGGTTGTAGTATCCAGATTTTTGTTACTGCAACCAAATAATTTGGTTGTTACAAAAGCTTCTTGTTTTGGAGTTTGGTTCCAGCAAACAAAATATTTGCACAAACCTAAATTTAGTTAAATTCATAATTTTTCTTCATGTTTGTTCTGAAATCATGCACTAACAATTTAACATTGAAAAAGTGACTTTAACAGCGTGAATGGTATCGTCACTACTCAGATAACTATTCGCACCTAGTTTCCTTATTGTACAATCGTAACAATAAGAATTTTACCACGTCATCTTCTAATTACACTTCTCAACCAATATTCTCGGAGAAAACAGATTGTAACGAGTACATACTACATTGATAGAAGCGTTACAATAAACCCTTCAACGATTACAATATCCTTTTCTCCATTACTTTAATTTAAAAAACTGTCTCCTCCAAATTCCCTTGAGGATGCTCAAGAATCGTCTAAAAACCTATTGAACTGACTTAAAATCGAAAACCCAGATGTCCCTAAATTGTACCCCAACTTTTCTTTCTGCTGAGAAATTGTTGGAGTACCATTTCCATTAAGCTTTATCAACGAAAGACAGAGGAACATCTTGAGGAGATGCAGCCTGTTCTGGAGTCGAGTTCCTTGGACTTGGGGGTAATTCTAAGGGAGCGGGAAACGAGCAGTCCGATCGCCCCAATTCAGGGATTATCCGTCCGGTCGGCGGAATTGCTGGGGAGAGCTCATTTGTCTGGCTCAAGTGGGCCGCGGCAGCTACAGGTGGTGCGCGGGTGACTGCAATTCACTTAAGCCCGACCGCAATTTTTCTCGCGGATGCGGGAAATTTATCGTCGAGATTTATTCATGAGCCTGGACGCTCGAGGGCGGATGATTCTGGAGAGGGTTCGGGTACTCGTGCCTCGAGGAGTATCGATTGGAAATGTTTCCTCTTGGAGAAGGAGATTTTTTTAAGTAGCAGGAAAACCGGGGTCCCACTTGACGTCAGAGCGACGCTTTCCGGAGTTAATTGATGGCGCGGGCGGGGAGGGAGTTGATGGTAATGACGTTTCCTTGTCGCGCGATTTAGCTTTGTGCTGATTGCCGTGGGGTCGGGTGTTAGTCGTCTCGGGGGTAATGTGGCCAAGTAATAGATCGATTCGGGTTTTGTGGGGGCGACGACGAATCGTAATTGGCCATCGGGGTTGGGTCGAGGCAATCAGTTAAAAGTTCCAATCTAGGATAAAGACTCGCTGAAGTGGAAGACTGTCTCTGAACTCTGGTATGAGATCTGATGAAAAGTCTCAGGTGGAATCAATTATGAGAGTAATCTTCTAACGTCAGCTGATCTGACCTCGAGACAGTGCTTCTTGTCGGGATAGAGAAATGTCACATCGAGTCCTGAACTCAATCAGTTGCATATTCAAATCAACCATCCCAAATGGGGATTCCCAAAGGTGACTGAATAGCTCATCAGTTCCCAGCATAACAGGTTGAAAGCTTTCAATCATCTCTCCGTAAAAAATGCTTTGCAAAATTAAAAGACGCGTGTTCAGAAAAATCCGGATCCAACCGATCCAACTTTTTCCGTCAGATCGGTTGCAGCGACCGGTTGCCTTGGTCGATAATCCGTAATTTGCATCGCCATCGGCGTCATTACCCCGATTGCGAGTAATGGACGCGCGTGCTCGGCAAATCTTTTTCGCGACTGTCTGTGTTGGTCATTGCGAAGGTGTTTCTTGTTAAGGTTGCCGTGGAAACGGTTGAGAGCACCCCCATTACGTCGCCCCCTCCCCCTCCCCCGCGTATCTGCCATTCGCGCCGACTAACCACCACCATCGTCCCGCTGCACATAAGTAGGTCAATACCGGGTAAATCACGGCCTTTTCTCGGAACTAGACCTTAACCCGCGATTCCGCGGGCGGTTCCGCGTTCGCGATTCGGCCGCGCGGCCATTTGTCACCGAACCGTGGAAGCGCGGGTTAAAAGTACGGCCATTGATTGCCAGCAGATGAGAGAGGGAAGGGCATACCGGAAAATTATTTCGCCTCGCGCGCAATGAAGCGCGTGCTACTGTCACAACATTTTTACAAGATAAAATTATTGTTGGAATTCACAAAAATAAATATATTTAAGCCCGCAGGTTTCGACAGTATAACGTCTTTAATTCTTCTTATTTCAAAGTAAAGCTTTAAACTAACATAAAATATAAATCTGCATTTACAACCAGTTACTTCCTATTGCTTTCAGTTTACCTTTTAAAAAATGGAAAGTAATCCAGACGAATGAGTGTATTTTATGGTCTAATTAATTTGTATTCCTTTGTATTTCTTGCAATAATAATAAATTGAAAGAAATGGTGAGAATTGAATTTTCTATTTCTTTCAAATAGAAAGGAACCAGAATGAATTGGTCCACAAAATACATTAATTTCTTTCTATTACGTTCAATTTTTTTGGAAAAAAAGTCAATGGAAAGCAATAGGAATGCAGTAAGCAATAGGAATGTAGTGGTTGCATTAAGCCCCTCTTTATCAATTGCAGATATCATTAATGATGCAGTGTTCGATGAGGACCACGACGAGATGGTTGTAGTCAAAAACATCGACATGTTCTCGATGTGCGAGCACCACCTGGTGCCGTTCTACGGGCACGTGTCGATCGGCTACCTGCCGTGCAAGAAGATCCTCGGACTCAGCAAATTGGCCAGGTGATTATGCGTCAATTAATAGTGCAGAAATGTAGCTGCGCCGACTAATTGGCGTGTCATTTGTCGCGCGGCGCACCGCGCGTTTCGTCACTTTGATCAATCGGATTGCATTAGCCAGCAGTCTGGCCTTGGTTCGCTGCATTAACGCAAAAAATATCTAAGAAGGCAACTCGGTATGCCAAGTACTTTCACGTTACGCGGCGTACGTATACGGCCGATTACTTCGTTAAATACGGTGTTGCTCGCGAAATGCAAAAAATGCCGAAAAAAGCGAAATAAAACGACGTCGGAAATCATTGTCATGCGACAAGGTCGATGCGTTTCGTCGTTTACAAATCAATCGGCCGCCGAACGGGACGCCTTTTAATTGCCCGTATCGTTTTCGCAAGCGAAAATGAAGCAAACAACTTCGTTTCCTCTACGTCGTCATGGTCTAAATTTTCATCCAATTTAAGCTCGATTGTCTTGAATAAATTGGTATTAAGTTCTTTTTCTTGCTGACGATAATGGGATTGCTTTTTTACTCGGGAACAGGATCATTGAATAACAGCTGTAAGGTGACTGAGACGAGCTGTTTATTTTTTATGCTTTTTTTTTCTTGTTCTTTTTTTCCTGTGTGAGAGTTGTTGGTATGGTAGTTGAATGAAGATGTTTCTGATTCAGGATCGTCGAGATCTACAGTCGACGACTCCAGGTTCAAGAGCGTCTCACGAAGCAGATCGCACTCGCGGTAACCAAAGCCGTCCAACCCGCGGGAGTCGCGGTCGTCGTCGAGGGAGTGTAAGTAGACCCACTTTTCTAACGCCGATCTGGATCCACTGTCCGGCAGAATATCGCGTGTTGTTCTCACCGGTGCAAATCAAGTTGCTACCGATTGCAACCTGACACTGATGAGACTATGACACTTTTCTCGCTTTGTCTCGGGGAAGATGAAATATCGTCCGACCATGTTTTAAGTTTCAAAGACCTTCTTTCACATTAGAATTTGCCTTTGAAATGTATCCTTATGTTTGGTGTTTGGTTTAACGTCTGTTTGTGAATTTTCATTTGTGTTTAGTTAACGACCATCTCAATAATAACCTCACAGACTCAATTTGTAATAAACAATTGTTTATTAGTCAATAGTTGACGTTTCGGCAATTGTATATCGCCATCTTCAGAACAATGTTTTAAGAGAGTTCGGTTTTTAGTCCATATTGTGCATTAAAATCGTCAGTTTATGGCTTTTCAAATTTCGTTGTCACTTCGTCATAATAATTATGACGAAGAAAAACAAGACTAATCATTAGTCTTGTTTTTTTGTTAGTTACTTAATTCAGTTTGAAGAAAAATACTGATTTCTCGTTGGTTCTTGTCTATTCCAATTTTATACAAGCCCCAAATCAATTGAAATAAAAAAATTACTAATTGTAAAATGGACAGACTACCAATTTGTATATAAATGTATAAATTGTATCACAGTTGAAATAAAAGAGACCAATGAGAAATCAGTATTTTTCCACAAATTAATTATAAGTAATTGTATTAAAATATACAACCACTTAAATTAATTTTTAGAACAAAATACTAATTTCTCATTGGTCGCTAATATTTCCAATTTGATACAGTTTATACATTTAAACAAATTGCCAATGTGTCAATTACAATAAGAACTTTATAATTCAAATTCACTCTTGGCTGGGATTATAAGATCGTACTCTTATCGCAACCCTAATATTTTTTCAAGTGCATTGCTGATTGCTGGAAGCATCTCTGACAGCAAACGTGCCAAATCTTGATGCAACAGTGACGCATAAAATAAACAGCGATTACTTAATGATCCCGGAATATCGGCCCTTAAGCAGGCAACATCAATAAATTTTCAATAATTGAGAACACCCTTTCCACCACGCATCACTCAATCTAAATTAAAACGTCGAACAATGTACAATAAACTCGTCGATCCCGTGCGTCGTTTATTCGGCAACGATGAATCTGACAAGAAAAGACTTCTCGCTGGGAACGACTCGGCTTTCGTCATAATCCCAAGCCCATCGGACCCCGCGAAAAATCATTACCGATCGCGCGTACAAACTCTTCAGCGAACAATGTTGCCGTATCAGCTGTATCGCGTACACGTAACGTGTTTGCATTCGCGTGGTTTTCGCGGATTGTTTGGCTTGCGTCGAAGCCGTGGCGGTGCATTTGAATGTGCCGTCGAAAAAAGCCTTCGGCTTTTTTGCCTTGCACAACAACGCACTTTTATGGCGCGCGTTATAAAATAAACGTATTGATAATAACGAACAATGCCCGTCGATTGACGAGCCACTCCCAGATTCGAGGTTAGCCGCGTGAAACACATTTGCGCGGCTTTACATCATAACGCCAGCGTCGCCGAGTCGCGGCGATTTATTTTTACGTAATTAGCGCGACAGTCAATTCGCCGCTCAAACGGTAATTTCATTACTCGCGACGTGTCAATGATTACTGGTACATTTCAATGCCGCGTTAATAATGGCGAGTTAATTGGAACGAGAGTCAGGCTCGCGCGTCCTTGGCTGATAATACGGTGGAAGGAGAACGCGCGCATACGTCTGCTAAACAAATTGCCGTCCAAGTGCAATGCTCACAATGCGCGCCGCGCCGCGGCAAAAAAGGAAAGAAGGGGCAGACAATGTTGGCAAATGTAACTAATGTTGCGTTTGTTGGCCGTGAAACCCGACAGTGAAAGTCGCGATTCGCAAATGGGTCGCCGTTCGTCGTGGCGATACTAATTGCGTACGTATTACGCGGCGCTCGCGTCGCGTCAGCTGAGC
>JABFPB010005205.1:0-13665 GCA_022817645.1 Ceratoteleas bidentatus
GCAATGTAGAAATTACTTGTGGCAAGTTCACCTGGTCGCGAAAATCGCTTACTGTCATGGCTTTTGAGGTTTGTTGTTCAGTTTCCTGAAAAAGGATTTTTTGTGTTATTAAATCAATCTAGTAATCAACTTTTTGCGAGAAATCTGAATTTTGGGAAAAACAAGCTAAGTCACTTAGTATACTTTTATCATTAGTATTGTAATAAGAGTTTTGCGCTGTTCAAATGAAAATAATTAAGTGCTTTTTTATCAGATTAGTTAAGAAATGCGACTTAACTATTGTTTCCCCAAAACCATAGAATAAATTAAATGATTATCCAAAAAAATGGTTAATTATAGTAATAAGCTAAGTACATACAGAATAACAAAGAAAGTTAAAAATATAATTATTATTGTGGTTCAAATATGAGATATCAGTGATATCAAATGATATCAGATAATAGATTTGATATCATTTGATATCATTGAAATCATTCATATAAATTAAAACCAAAGCTTGTTTTTATCAACAATTTATTAGACCTCCTACATTTTATATCTTGAGGTTGGTTCTTTTTAAATCAATTAAAATATTGAAAATCAATTTTAATTGCTTTTAAGTTACTTTAATTACCCAGAAACTTATTAAACAAACCAGTTCTAGGATATTTATAAACTGACGAAGTTTTACTTGAAAAACAATGTAATAACTCTTCACTTTAAATCCATAATGTAAAAATGTTTAAACTAAACAATGTACTGTACATTTTTATGCATCTTTTCAATTATTCCAAATAATCCCATAAAACAAACATTTGAAATGTAGATTTCCACAATATTTTTATGAATATACTCTACTGACATACTTACTTTCCTATATTATAATGTTGTAGAAATGTTTGATGAATATGTCTGTCTATTTTGTATAATATTATTGATAAGACAAAGAGCAGTTAAGCAATATTTTCTGATAATTCAGATTAAGGCCAGAAATGTAGATATTTTAATATTAATGTATATTATGATTTGGCAACTGAAAAGTTTTTATGCATTGTACATGTAAATATTTTTTTTTTTTGTAACAAACAGTTAAGTGTACCTTTTTTAGAAAAATCAGTTTGGTGCTTATTCAAAATACATACAAAAACCCAAATGCAACATTTGCTTGTTAAGTACGATTTCCTATTTTCATTTTATGTATTAGAAATAGCGTAAAATCGAACTATATAGAATTGATGCAGAAAAGAAATGTTTTCTTTTCTGCATCAATTGTTCTCAATCTTCAGTTGAATTACAACAGTTTTGTCATCAACTGTTATGTTCAATAACCAAATAAACAAATAAATATGATTTGACACACGTTTCCCTCCAAAAACTGACCTTTCCTCGCTGACTGATCTCGTTTTTCTTCGGCACCACAGTCACAGCCTTCTCCTCCTTGTCCAAACTATCCCCGTCATTCCTCTCCCCAGACTTGACATTATGCACCACATAGCTCCTCCTCAAAGCACCGATCTGCGAGTATGACAACTTCTGAAAAAACTCGGTCCATTCCTTGTTGAACACCAACTGCACGTTCTTCTCGTTGTAGTACTTGGTCAGCAGCTCCTTCAGCTGTGCGATGACTTTCCAGTGGTTCGTTGACATCTTCACCTGGGCTCCGAGGTTCAGAGTCGCTGACTGCCTGCTTCCATGCTCGATCAGCGCATACTTGGAAACGTCACTGAAAAACGTCAGTCAGACGTTCTGTCACTGTCGGTCAGACAACTGAGATTCTCGCGGAAACAAATCGCATCGATCGCTGGCACCGCGTCCCAGTTGAAATTCAAAAATATAGGACACCGATCACCTCATGTGAGGCGATCGGGGAACCGACGAATGACAGCGGAGCCTTTCACTTTTCCGACAAACGTAAACAAAGGGGGCGGTAACCTCGAACAAATTTCCCGAAGGGATCGCGATTGTTGTTGTTGTCAGAGTGAACTAACGGGTTTTGCTTGTCAGCACTTACGTTATCAGCAATGCGTGACGTCGACGGCTTGACAGTCATTGTTCATTGTTTGGGAGGCGAATTGGGCGAATTCGCGGGGGGATTCGCCGAATTTGGAATTTCGAGGGGAGAGGAGGAGGAGGAGAGAGAGGAGGAAGAGAGGCTGACAGCCACGCAAAAAAGTCGACGAGTAAATATAAACACGCAATGGCGTCGCTGCGAAAACGATCAGCTGATCGCGAATTGACCTTTGGTGTTTTTGTTGTTTTGATGAGGAAGTGGATTTCGGTGATTCAGGGGACGTGAGAATTTTGTTTACAGTTTTCCGAATTTGGAAAATCGGATGTTTATGTCGTTTGAGAGCTTTTCCGACGCATTGCGCAGACTCGGGGGAAGGCGGGAAATTTGAATTTGAATGTTTCAGTACCTTGGAAATCGGGTGAGTAAATTGTTCTTTATCAGCGAAGAATGTTAAGTCATAAAAAATTTACCTTACAAAAGTGACGACTCTTTTCTGCCGAAAGAATCTCCGGAAAAGAGCCAGCACTCGCTGCGAAATCTTCGAATTCGACATAGATCCGAGAGTTTGATTCACAAAAACGGCTAAGAAATTCACAAACGGAACTGTTCGGTTCGCTGACGTAACTTCTCAGAAGCACCGAGTTCAAATCTAAGAAGTTGAACTTGTTGACTTCACTGTCACTGTTTTTGCATGCACTAATGTAACTCGGCAAAGAACGTACGAGAATCTAATCAAGTGTGGACTTTGGACCTCACTCGAGAAGGATGTTCGGGATTACTGACTGGCGATGATAGGCATCGCGCGGTTTTATAAACGCCGGTAACCGCGCCGCGAAATCGGCAGAGTAAATAATATCGCGCAATGATTCTCGTGTGAACGCACTTGGCGCTGACGCGATTGACCGTTTCGTCGCTTTAAACAAATATTGTTCAAATTCGCCGCAACAGCTGTTAGATGCGCCGCGGTTGTTTTGATTCCGAGCCACGTGCGAGATGTAAACAAAGGCTGGAAATGTCGTTCAACTTTTTCGAGGAAACTCGATATTTTGCAGTTCCGTTTTTAGTTCAACTACTAAGATCGAGACAATGAGTATTTCTGAATTGAACCGAATGTTTATTTGAATTGACGATTTTGCACGCGAATGATCGTGGTTCGATTTAGGTAAACATTGTAAACATTAGTTTGACGTATGGGTTGTTTGCGCTTGTGACAGGATTGAGTGTTTGTGAAAAATTGCGTATGGTCGCATGATTGATTTGTCATGCATGTTGCTCTTTGCCGAAAACTCCAATGTATATGATTTGGCAGTTATTTAGTTTTGCAAAATCAAAGAATACTGGTAAATTTCGGGGTGGAATTTTGACATTGGTTTTAAAGGTTATTGAGGTATTTTATCGATTTTTGATGCAGAATCTAATGCTGTGGGAAATGGCCAGGCGAGGGAACAACCTGAAACACAGTCTCCGAATTCAGATGCACGTAATAATGTAACAGAAGCTGAGGTAAATTTTGTAAATGGATGTATTTTGATGCAAGTTATTTGAAGTTTGATTAATTTAAGAGATTATCAAACAGAGGCGGAGGAAAAATGCGGAAGTTAATTATGCAGCTGGGGACTGCAAGGTATTCTGTTAATTCATATTTTTGAGTAGTGGAAAATTGTTATTTTACATTGTTTTGAAATTATTGATAGTATTCTGATTTTTAGGGTGTATTTAGACCACCTTTCTGTCAAAATTGCAAAAGATACATAGAAAAACTCGAAGCAAACTTGGCACAGGAAATTGCAGACAAACAGCAAAAAATGTATGTATAATATAAAATAAGTTTGGAAATGCCTTGCTTTTTTAAGTAAATGTTAAATAATGTTCAGTAATTAAATGTTACATTGGCAAATGTAATTTTTGGTATAAATTGGACTGAAATTAAACTGCAGTTCGAACTTTTATACTATTATATAATTCCTATTACTTGTTATCTAAACCAAAAATGATTAACAAACTTCATTTGTATAACTACTCGTACGACAGGACTCTGATGGCAGAGTATGAAAAGAATACACAAGAGTGGATAATGAGAAAAAATGTGGAGATCGACACACTAAAACAAGAAAAATGGGACCTTAAAATGCAATTGGATGAAACACAGAAGAATCTGGAGGCCACAAGCAAACATTTGGATACACTTGAAATATCATTTAATGATGTGAATGAGTAAATTATTCATAGTCATTTATTCACAGCAATTGATCCAGTGATAATTTTTCAATTAATGTATCCTGATTTACCAGGAAATACACCAAAACGAAACAAACAGTTCAGGTCCTGCAAATGAACATTGAGATTCTTAAACAGAGTTTGGCAGAACACCAACTTTGCATAGACCAAAAACATTCTCAATTTTTGCAACTGAAAGAGCATGCCACAGAAAAACTGAATCAGTAAAGCCTGTCGTTTATTCAGCAATGTTTAACTGACCCAATAATTCATTTATTTTCAATTTATCATGTTTCACAATTTTCATATATCAAATTCCAGGGCCAATGCTCAGATAGCTTTCATGGAAAATCAGTATTCACTGGAAAATTCAAAGCTGCGAGAGGCTCTTCGCGAACTCAACTTAGAGTCACAAACTTTAAGAAACGATCTCTCAGACAGCAAGATGAAAAACACCGAACTGTTGCGGTACCTTATTAAACCAATGACTTTCAATAACAGTTACAAGAACAGAAGTTCATTCATAAACTTTCTTTTAGGATGTGCAACATTCTCCTTCGCCATTGATATCTCACTTTCTACCAGAAAAAGTGCTGGTTTTCGAAAGGTAGAGTTTTTGTGACTTTTCATTACATTGCATCTTTTTATCCGTTTTTCGACTTTTTAAATAAACAATGTTTCTTTAGAAAATTAAATAATGGCCCATTTGAGTCGCAGCAGGTTACTCGTACGATCAGTTGTAAACAAAGCATATATCCGCCAATAGTGAAACAAACAAGAGTTTAAAGCCTCTGAAACGCAATATTCAATGTTTTCGCCTCAGCCACGTGAATCACATGCACCGGCTGATAGTAACTAAGTACAAGAGGCTGTCGATGAAAGGCGCAAACGTCTCCTGATTGGCCGAAGCGGGAGGCTCGTCTAGTCACACCACTGCCAAATTCTGGTAGCACTTTTCTGAGTCATAAAAGTTGCGCAATGTGTACTTGAACTTGACACGTGGTGCAAAATATTTACTAATTGTCAGAACAATGTAATTATGACGAATTTGTTTTTTTACCATACTTTTACTGGAGCGCAATTACAAATGTGTATAATTATAGGAGGAAGACAAGGATTTTGTAGGTTTAAATATACTTTTAGAATAAATTTTAATATTTTATTAATCAGTGTTACAATGATTTGTGAACATTACTTATTGGTGTTAATTATTATAACTGATCTGTATTTAATTTAGTGAAATCAATTAAAAAAAATAATACGTTTTCATGATAAACGAAATAAAATTACCAAATTCTGTGTAATTTGTAAAAATGCTCAATAAGATATTTAATACATAAAAAATTTAGAATAATGATACTTTATTGGTTTTGTCAGAATCGGACTGATCCATAAAGGTGGTTCCTTGTTGAATGTTACTGGCACTGTACACCATTTTTCCGACTAAAGAAAAAAGTAACGTTATTCGTTTCTCAATGTTACTTATAATATAGCTATAATATTTCTCACCATTTTCCTGCTTGTTTTCGGTTTTCGTCTCGTCACTTTTTTTCATTTTTGGCCGCATTAAACTGGGTGGGGATATATTTCCATACGCTTTAAAGCTTCGTACACTAGACATCATTGATCCGGCTATATCAAAATCTGTAATAATTAGTTCAATTAATAATTACATATGTATTATTGTCCAGTAAATTCATCATCAAATAACTTGTTTACCTGTTCCCATATCACTGGAAATGGAAAGTCCTCGCTTTCGAAATTTACCAATATCAAAGTCACTAGTACTCAGATTATCTGTAACAATATCATTTCATTGAATAAAAAATGGATATATTCATTCGAATATATCCACTTTTAATTTAAGCTGATGCAAATTTACCAAAATCTATTTTACTGGAAAGATCATCGTCAGTCACAAGATCTTTAGTGGGTCGTTTTACGTCTTCAGCCTGTTCAGTCGGTTTTGAAGAAGTATTCGCAGCTGAGTCAGTATTAAATTCTTTTTTAATGATTTTGTATTGCGTCGTTATATTTTCCACTGACTGAATAGTCGGGCCATTATTATTTGTTTCTTCGTCAGAAAAATCCATTTCTTCAACTTGATCATTCCTACGCAATGACGTGAAAGAATTGGTTCTGGAATCGAAGAATTGACCACTGCTACTGCAGGCGCACAGATCGGTCAAATGGTCGCCTAAGAAATGGTATTTTATTAATATAATGGAATGTTTTATTATAATGTTGGAGAATTTAATTAAAATACACACTCTGCATACTAATATGATCTAAATCTTGTTCAAATTGTTTTGGCATCTGCAGAGAAACGGAATCATAATTATTCTGCATGTCAATATCGACGGTGCTGCTACACTCTTGCATTTCTGAAAATAATAAATTGCATATAAATTAACGAAATAACTACAATTGCATCATTATTTAACGAACAATTTCTTGTTTTACATTACCATTATGATTGGATACATTTGATTTGGTTGGCTGTATACTATTGTGAGATAAATGCGAGTTTTTCTTTTCCAGTGGTTCTTTATTCAAACGAGAATAAGTTTTTGTCACAACTGGTGCAATTTGTTCTGATACAACTGAGCCTGGAATATGAGTTGTAAAGTTTAAAACATTACTTTAGATATATAATATATAGACAATATATTGGGAATATATGTTTCCTAAATGACCAATATATTCCTAATATATTCCCAATATATTTCTACTTTTACTAGGGGAAAAAATAGAGTATTACCTTCCCATTCTAAACTAATACTGGTACTCTGACGTTCAGAGCACCCGATAATATCCTCCCATATCATAGTACTGATTGACGTGGTGTCTGCAAATTTCAGAAGAAAATGAACATAATGATGTTACCACACAGATAGAGTTAAAAGTGTTTCTTTTCAAAACTCATTTATTAGATCAATTTTTACCTGAAAGAGGTTTCTGATTTATGAAGCTTTTCGGAGGCGGTGGTGTTAAATAACAATCTCCCTCAGGTAATTGTAGCGAACACCTGGCTTCGTTCTAAACATTATTGAAATGAATTATTGTCGAACATTATTTTTAAATGAGGCGCAATAAGGATTTTAATAATATTTATACAATTTTTTACTCATCTCCCACATAAAAGAAATTTACTCATTTAATTGATATAGATTAATTTAAAGATAAGTTTATGATCACATTTTTAGGCAATCATATTAAGTTTGAAAATGTGATACTTGAAATAATGAACTTAAAGAAAAAAATCATTTTTTTTTAAATTATGAAAAAATCATTTTTTTTAAATGATTTTTCTGAGAATAATTCTACGGACCTCTGCTCTCAGAAGCATCAATTTATTTTGCAGATCCTCAACAGTGTCATTTAAATCCATCAACTCTTTATCCAAAGCTCGTCGGTCAAGAGACGTTCTGGCAAAAGAAATGACTGCAGCTTGCAATCTCTTGTCGTCAATCTCCGTTTGAATTTTGTTTATTTTTCTTTGATATAAAACTTTGTTTTGCATCAAGGAATAATGGACTTGAGCCAGTAAGAACCTGTTTTTAGCCCTTCTCCTTTCAATTGCCAATGGCTTGGCTTCCCACGAGATCTGTTTCATATGAATTTCATAGGAAGCCATCAGGTTTTCCATACAAAGTACAATAGAAAATGATATATTTCGTAGCAAAAAGATAAAATTACCTTAAATTTCTCCCACAAAGTCCTCAATTTATTACAATGCTCTTGCTCCGTTTTTATTTCTCGCGCTCTTTGTACACTTTTTGGAGCCAGACCAGCTTCTGCTAAAGCTAACTCATAAGCAAGTTTTTTTTCTTCAGCCTCAATTCTGTGTGGTAAAAACTTGCGTTTTAATTTTAATCTTAAAATATTCTATATAAATATTTAAAAATATTCGCATGTAAAATTAAAATGTGGGCAAAATATGAGCATTTAATAATATTCTACTGTAGACTTGATAATAATTACCTATTACAAGCTTCTTTCAAATATCGTTCTTCCTTCTCTCTAGCTTCTAGTTTCAATTTCCAAACTTCATATTCGTGTTTCTTTTCATTTAGCTCGGACTGTAATTTTTTACCATGGTCGATTGCATCTAAAAGTGCCAACGAACAGTTTACTTAATTTAACTTAATTTGCTGATAATTATATTTTTCTTTTTAGAATTCTACAAGTATACTTTGTTAATTCTAAAAACCTCGCATAAATTATAAATATAAACAACATTTTATTCTTATTTTTAAGAAAATTGTATCCAAATAAAAAACATATTAACTTAATCATAATGTTTTTTGCCATATTTCAATTGAAATTACCTTGCACTTCTTTCGTTTTTTGATTAATCAAAACGTCCCAAAATACCTCGGGGATTGCATCCGCTGAAGTATCTTCATTATTTCCTGTGACTTCCATTCTTTGTTATCTATCTTTTACGATTTATCACTTTTACGAACACACTTTTGTATTGTTTAAACAGTTTCTTACACAGACAACGCTATAAGTTTGCTAAACAATAATTGTCAACAATGAAGTGATCATCCCAAGAACCGATCGCAGCGCCACCTGGATTCGCTCTCACGATTTTTAATATTGTTGCTTTCGAAGTTTAACAGAAAAACTTTACCCGCAAATTACACCCACAAACTAAGTCTTAACGCATAACAGAATTTAAGTTTCGCGCCCCAACACTTTTCGTTTTCGCGATCAGACATTCTGGCGAGGTGGCGCTGTGAACGCCGAGTGTCTTTCGCGTAACAATTTTATGTCTCGAATTTGAAGATTGAAAAACATCGAATCACGTATGCGCTGTACAATGAAAAGCTGAATATCCCGCGAAAAGTCAGAGTTTTAATTATTTCTGTGAAAAAGGATTGTCACTTTTCACTGTCTTACGGGCATTTTGAACGCCAGTTCTAATTGGTGAGTAGCTTCGTGTTTATCGGCAAAAGTCAACAATGCGAATGACACTGCTCAAAAACATAACCTCAAATCGTCTTTGCAGCTTCGCAATAAACTATTTATCGACTTATGTACGCTTATTTTATTTAAATTAAGGATTGTATTAAAATAATTCCGAATACGATTAGGTTATGTGGGTGCATTTTGCCCACTTCAGATTCATTAACACAGTGAATTTCATTTTGCTAACTTTTATTTTATTGTAGGTAACATTTTGCAACAAAGCCGCAGAAAGACGAAAAATGGCAACAACGGAGCCTCAAATTGAGAGTGGTAAAATTACCAAAATGGAAGTTGACTATAGCAGCAACTGCGATGTCAAAATTCCAGAATGTAAAAAGCTGGCTAAGGAGGGGAAATTGCACGATGCTTTGGACCAACTTTTGGCCTTTGAAAAACTTACAAGAACGGTATGCAATATTTTTCAGTTTAAGGGATTTGTGTATGTTTGGGTAGTATATACTGTAATTTTTGTTATTGTTTTTTATATGTTCAAATTACAAAAAAGTGTGTCACTGTTATAATGATAATCATTTATTATTATTTGAATTCAGATTTTTTTTAAGTAGTAAGAAGTCTAGATTTCATTGAAATGTAATTTTTTAGACGGAGAAAATATTCTTAATGAGATATAAAAAATGTACATATTTTAATCCAGTTATGCAATTTGCCAAATAACAAAATATATCAAAATTCAATGAGTATTTCTAACGAGAATGTGAAGCAAGATTCTAAAATAAATTAAACAATATACTTTTTTAACTAAAATTATTAATTTGCATATAATCCAGACAAATTATTATTGAAATTTAGAGTGCAGATATGGTATCGACTTCCCGTATCCTCGTAGCGATTTGCGAGATATGCTTAGAAGCTAAGAACTGGACTGCTTTAAATGAACACATAGTTCTGCTGTCAAAACGACGCTCGCAACTGAAACAAGCTGTTACTAAGATGGTCCAGGAATGCTGTACTTACGTAGACAAAACTCCAGATAGAGAAACCATGATTAAATTGATCGAAACTTTGCGTTCGGTTACTGAAGGAAAGGTAATTGAAATTGGATAGAAATTCATCTAAATTCCAATTTTCCTCTAACAATGAATTTTTTGCATTATATACCCAATTATTTTTAGATATATGTTGAAGTGGAAAGAGCTCGACTGACTCATAAACTAGCTCAACTCAAAGAAGAAGATGGCGACACTGCTGGTGCAGCTGCAATTATGATGGAATTGCAGGTATGCATAAACGAGATGCAGTTTACATTAAAATGAAAGGAAATAACATATTTAAATGAAATGTGTTATATACAATAATTGTTTTATCCTTTTAGGTGGAAACTTATGGAAGCATGTCTAAAATGGAGAAAACTGCTCTGACTCTCGAACAAATGAGATTATGTTTGGCTAAACAAGATTTCATTCGCACCCAGATCATAGCAAAGAAGATCAATGTGAAATTCTTTGACAATGAAAGTGACGAGGAAACTCAAACATTGAAACTGAAATATTATGAGTATGCCTCAACCTTTTAAAGAATTAAATTGAAAAAAAATATATGTATATATATATATATATCTTCAGTTGTAAAAATGATGCAGCGAATAACAATAGATTTTTATTTCTAGTTTAATGATGGAACTTGCAAAACATGAAGGCTGGCATTTGCAACTCTGTCGACACAACCGAGCAGTCCTAGAGACTCCTGCCATTAAAGATGATCCAATGAAAAGACACACTGCTCTTTCCCGAGCAGTTCTCTATCTCATTCTCGCTCCTCATGAACCGGAACAAGCTGATTTAACTCACCGACTTCTGAGTGACAAATTAATCGATGAAATTCCTACTTACAAGTTAATAAGAGTTTGATTTTACTCAAAAACATGAACATCACATGTCTTGATCAATTAAAAACACTAATTTTTTGCAGAGAACTGCTCCGACTTTTCGTGAATCCAGAGCTCATAAAATGGTCTGGACTTTGTGAAATTTACGAGCCAACCCTACGCGCAACTGAAGTTTTTTCGGCGTCAACAGAAGAAGGTCGCAAAAGGTGGACTGAACTCCGAAATCGAGTTGTTGAACATGTATGTTTGCACAGAATCCAATTATTTTTAACATTTGTGATAATTAAAACAAAATTACATCCAGCAGATATATAATAATAATAATAATAATAATAATAATAATAATAATAATAATAACTTATTATTTTTTCAGAATATTAGAATAATGGCAAAATATTATACAAAAATAACTCTGACGAGGATGGCTGAACTTTTGGATCTTCCGGTTGAAGAAACAGAATCCTGTCTCTGCAACCTAGTTGAAACGGGAATAATCAGTGCGCGGACCGACCGTCCGGCAGGCGTGGTGCGTTTTACAGGTACCCAGGAGCCTGCGGCATTGCTCGACGCTTGGGCCGCATCTCTGACGAAATTAATGGGTCTCGTCAACCACACCACCCATCTCATTCACCAAGAAGAGATGCTTGCTGTGGCTCAATCCTAAATTGATCATTACTAAAACTTGAAGCTAACTTTCTTTACGCCTTAGGTTAACAGATTCACTTTGTTCATCCAAGATAATTTAGAGTGGAGCATTTCTTTTCCAGCGATGTTAATAAATATTTCATAATTATACTATTCTGTACTATTTGACGTCGGTTAAGCCTTCCCTTCTTTAATTTAGGTGGATTTGGAGTAAACCGCTGGAAGCACTGCTCAAGTGGATCAGATATCTACATGAAAAATATTTTCAGAAGATATCTGAAAATATTTCAGTCATGTTTCAACATGTCTGAATAAGTTTTAATGTGTCACTGCTACTTATTCAGACCTTCATACGACTATCCATTTCAATTTCGACCGCTGCGTCATTTGCGCTCGAATTAAAATTTATCCTGGGAACAAAGAATTTAATTTGAATTTAAAGGAATACGGTTAATTAATAAACAAAAGAGAGTAGTTTTTACGAATTTTATACAAATACACATCTGTTTTGGTGATTTTTATCAGTATATAACACATATTTACGTTTTTCACTAACCTTTTTAACTAATTACTTATATTCTGCCAGGACAGGTCATTTTTTTAGCGCTGGGAGACATACCGGTTTGGCGTATATGAACTAATAATTGACTGGTATACACCAAGACAAAAATTAACCAACAATAGTACATTACACCACTTGGGAGAGTATTTCAAATTTTCAAATTTCTCATTCGTGCACTCGACAAGAAATACGAAAAGTCCCTCCCTAGTGGTGTAATGTACTATTTCTCCACTGGTACAAGGAACATAGAGTTTCAGGCTCAAAAAACGAGTCTGAAATACTATGAAAAATGTAACAGAAATTTCACTGTAGTTACATGAAATAATATGAAATTTCATATATATTCATACTCAATCGAATACCATTGGGAAGGCATTCCAAATTGTTCTCAATTGTGTATGATTGTATATGAAATTTCACAGTCATTCATACACAATTGAGAACTATTTGGAATGGACTCCCAATTGTATCCGATTGAGTATGAATGTATATGAAATTTCATGTTATTATTCTGAAATTTCTGTTGCATTTTTCATAGTATTTCAGACTCGTTTTTTGAGCCTGAAACTCTATTTTCGTTGTACCGGGGTCACTCGAGGCGGAAAACATTTGTCGTCCCGAGTGAGGAAAGTATCTCATTATGAGTCCGATTTCAGGGCGAAAGGGTCCCATTATTGACGACCAGGACACTTATGGTCGAACCAGCAGGGCACTTTGCTTCGGTAAATGATGTGCGTTTCATTATAGTTAAACATCTATAACTGGAATGTCGCAACATGACCGAGTCACGATTCTAATTATTGATGCAATCCTGTCACTTTGGAACAGAAATCTGTATTCTTAGATACTTTTTTTCTTCACTAATTTGTTATTTTATCCTAAAAAGATAAGCTGTTTGTCAGAGACACACAACCAGATATACTACTTTGTTGTTACTGAAAGAAACGGTCAAGACGTTTGACACATATATAATTATTGCAGCAAATTGTCGACTGAGTGCATCTGGTGAGACCAAGTCCCACCATACACGCCCGAGCTTAAAGAGCTCCTGGAAAATATTTAGGATAATTCAGTTTAAAGTCTAAGTTACAATAATTTAAATTAAAATTCAAGTTAAGTTCAAATATGCAAATCAATTTTCTTGCATATTTTTTATCCGATATTGTATTATATATTTAACGTTTTATTTGATATAATTTGTAACGTGGTATTTCAGTTTCGGAGTAAAGGACAGGAAAGTTCATGGAGAGCTTTTTTCTTTTTTTTGGAATCGGAATAAAAGAACGAACCAAGTAATATTATGATAAAATAGTATGGTAACTCAAATCATAATCACAAATCTTAGAGTACAGGTCCCTGGGAATTATTGATCATTTAGAATTGACCACTAAAGCAAACCATTCGTATTTTCATGACAATTGTGGAATT
>JABFPB010005206.1:0-13660 GCA_022817645.1 Ceratoteleas bidentatus
TTACTGCAGCTACAGTGTAACGCTAGGCCAGCTACACTGTAGCTGCAGTAACTCCATTTTAACGCTAGGCCAAAATTCAGCTACGGTCTTTTCTCTCAGTGTATTTTTGAGAGTAAACACGATGGAGATTTTCACTTGGCACCCTAAATATACGGCCCTTCATAGGGGAACTACCTTAAAAAGTGTTTACTGTTTATTATCTACCAAAAAAATGACTAAAAAATAAAGCATAAGTTTTTTAATCAAATAGAATATTTCTGACAGAAAAGACGATGGAGATTTTTACTTGGCACCCTAAATATACGGCCCTTCATAGGGGAACTACCTTAAAAAGTGTTTACTTTGTATTACTTACCAAAAAATTACTAAACAAATAAAAAAAAGATAGTTTTTTAATCAAATATTCTATTTCTGAAAGTACATAAAGAGGATGTGAGAAAGATAAAAAAATTAGATTCAAACCTTTTGATTTCTACCTAATCTTTTTTGTACCTAACTTTTTGGTATCTAAGCAAAGAAAACACATTTTTCAAATATCTATCGATCCTCCACTTCGTTAAAAAAAGATCGCCAGAAAAAGTATCGTCGAGGTGGTCTCTACGTGTCCGATAATTAATTTGGCTCGCCGGAATTAGTTTCCGGAACACAGCGCGACTTGATTCGGCGCGATAAGAGTGGCGTTGCGATAATGCGCGGTGTTCACTGAGAAAACGAATTCGCGGAGCGTCTCGCAATCGCCGGGAAATGCGCAGAGAGCAAAAAAGGATTGCGAATTAAAATCGCGGGCTTTACGGATTGTTCTTTTTCGGCGTCTTTTTCCGCGACGGTTTGATACATTTTTTGCCGGGCGCTATAATGCAAGTGCACTGTAAAGTCGAACCGGCAAAGTGCCGGAATAAGAGCGCTCGAATTTCGCAGGAGTTATTAACGTCGGCGAACGAATTATGCGATCAAATGAATCAAACATATATGGCCATTTTAAACCGTTCCGCGGACGATATACAAATCAACTGTCACTGGCACGGCGCGCAGTAATAAATGCGTGCAATAATATGTGGATATTAAGAAATATCAGTCATAAATATAAATATTTATAAGCGCGATTTTTCATTCATTTGACGCGCCGTTCGTAAATGTTTGCCGGCGGAAAATAAATATTTTGCGTGTTTCGCGGGTAATCGGTTCAATTTATTATCGCGACTTTTTTGCGGTGAAATTCGATTTTGAGGCGAAATTTCGGTCAATTAAAACGTGTCAGAAAAAGAGCAGAAAAAGATGAAGTGAATGGAAAGGAAGTTCTTGTAAGAATAGAAAGCAAATATTACACTTTGCTTGCCCAGAAGCTTCTCGAAGGATGATGTTTTTGCCGTCTTCTCTTTTCCAAACGACAGTCGGTTTTGGCGTACCTGTTGCGGCACATCGCAGTCTAACATTGCCACCTTCATGTACTACCAAACCCTTTGCTGACTCGTCATCCAATATGTCAGGCGGAATTACGACGCCCATGTATCCAGTCTGTAACAAAAAGTCACATTTTTGTTATGCTGGAAATTAAGGGCGTTATAGCAGTCAAATTAGCAACTAAATAGTACGTTTTTATTAAAATTCAAATAAATTGGTTTCCAAAACTATAGGAAACTTCATCAATTCCATTTTTTGGGTCTAATTAAGCTCACTTACTCATTTAAAAAATTTTTTTTGCTAAGGTAAAGTGCAATGTAGGAACAATTTGACTCAAGTCGTACTGTTTCTGTCTCTGTCTAACACATTGTGAGCAATTGCGAATTGTACATTTACTTTGAAATATTTCTTTAATTTATCCCGTAACAATATTTTTATGTACTTGAATTTTTCAGTATTTTGTAATATTGGGAATTCAGAAGAAAAAGTTTTCAGAATCATTTCCGTTTTCCAATGTTTAAAATTGATTTCTCCTCAGCATACATCTACATTTTAACTTCATTTGTATGAATAATAAACTTCTTTTTATTATTGAAGAATTAAGTCCATTTTGAGTAATTATTGCTGTAATCGAAGAATTTTTTATTTCCACATAACTGAATGAATTTTCAATATTTCTCGAATTTCGCAAGCAAGTTTGATTAACGAAAATACGATTAGTGAAGTGCGAAAGGACTCACAAAAATTGGGTCATTCTTTCAATCCACTCTTAAATGTAAGTCTATTTTTGTTGCAACGATACCAAGCTTTGAGGAAAAAATGTTAAAAATTAGATCTTTTGACGATATAAATCGTAAATACTTCACGATATATCGCATTTACACATTTATTTTTCCAGTGTATCAAAAATAATTTTTAGCTATAATCTATGAAGGATCTTTTATTTAGGGTGCCAAGTGAAAATATGGTCATATTAATTTAATCATGTTTTATTATTTCATCAGAGTATTAGTTTGATTGTTTCTTTGTATAATAAATGTGAATTTCCTATTAATTGCATACGAAAATAAAAAGAGATATTTTTTGTCAATTGTTTTTTTTTCATGGAATTTTTTGAATTTTAATGATTTATATCAACATTGCCACCATATATAGTCAATTTTGATTTTTTTGTTCGCATTGAGTTCTGTGAAATCGTTTTTAAATGTTATAAACATCATTTCAATAGTTATTTGTGAATTCATTATTTATGAATAATGAGAAAACAAAAAATAAGAATTTTATAAAACTTTAAAGTTGGGTTCTTAGAGTATTATAAATTAATTTGCCAAATTTTCAAGCAATTCGACCACGCAGAAATCCAGATATTCGATGTTAAAGTTTCATTATAACACATGGATTGTATCACTATATATATCATTTTTCAGCAATTTTAGTGTCTAAGCGAAGACGTTATTTTATTTTATTTTACGTCAATTTTTACGTCAAAACTGCATAATATGAATATTATAAAATATAAACTTTGACAAAAACTGTCACATCGAAAAGTGGCAAAGTGTTCGCTATCGTTGCACATGTGAGTGTAAATCTAGTTTCGCCACCCTTCGTCCTGAAATTGTATTTGAATCGCTTTCGCAGACGGCCACTTTCAGTTTCGGCTCTTTCTCGATTGATCGCGACCCCCGCCTGTTTTTTGTATATCGACACTCGCAATTATTATCGCGCCGGCTGAGTGTCGCGGGTTCTCCTTTGTCGCGGGTCGAGTGCACGCAATAAATCCGTTGTGAACCCAACGACTGAGGAGATTGTTTATTGCACCTGGCCCTGCTTGAGTTGGAGCACCGAAAAAATTGATTGTGCCATATTCTGCCCAATCGATATACGAAACAGCCAGTTTGAGAAATTTAACGACGTAATAAAATGTTTCGCGATTTTCGTGAATCCGAATTTTTATTTTAACAAATTGCATCATTTACTTTATATTCAAATTGTCTATAGCGGTTTAAATTTTATACAAATACAAATTACTAAAAAATTACCAATAAAGAAATTAATAATTGAAAAGAAATGTTAAAAAATTAAAAATATTAAAATTAACCATTTTAAAGTTTTTAATTTTAAAATGTTCTTCAATGGTCTAAATACTAAAAAATTATTATTAGCAAAAATTAAAAAGAAATTAAAAAAATATTAAAATTAAAAATTTTAAAGTTTTTTATTTTAAAATGTTCTTCAATGGTCTAAATACTACAAAATTATTATTAGGAAAAATTAAAAAGAAATTAAAAAATATTAAAATTAACAATTCTGGTTTTTATGGCAGCTCGATAGAAGCTTCATTGAGGAAACTATTTATTTTAAAATAATATTTGTAGTTGATTATGCGAAAGACAAGATAATGAAAAAATAGTTTATCGCAAGTACTATTCGATGAGTTGGTATTCATTTAATAATAATATGTTGTAAAACTTTTATATAACATACATTGACAGCTATTAACACAGTAGCTGTCTCCCTACGACCTTTTATTTTTAACAAAGTTTAATTCAATCGAAAGTTGCGGTTCGGTTTCCACGTGATAAAATGAGTTTATTGAAGTCGAAAGTAAGTTTTCGAGCAGTCCGAATTATTCTTCCACTCTTCGCAAATTTCGCACTATCACCATGTAGTTTTTTTAAACGAAGTAACAAAATTTTACAGGCGAAATTGTGTACGATTTTTTCTTGTTAGTTTTAATAGTCGACATTTTGACAGTTTTACTAGTTTAAAATTTACGGAAACACTTTTTCTTTCACTTGATAAGAAGTACCATTTTTTTTGAAAATTTCGATAATTGGAAAATTTTTTCCTAATTTTTCATATGCTTAAAATGGTTAAAATGTTGTTTTAATTTTAACAAATAATAATTATTAATTTATACAAACAAGTTTCCAATTGTTTGCATCGAAAAATCAATTTGTCTCTGACCTTCAACAGTTCTCTGACTTTTCTAATCTCGTTGAAATATCCATCCAATCACCTTAACTCCATTGAATTCTATCAATTCCAAGACAATGTAGTACACTCGAAACTCATCTCTATAATTAAATCAACCTTCGTACTAGACATAAGACTCAATAATTGATAAAATTAGAGTAAGATTAGCACTCCCTTCATAATTGTACTTTAACCCTTTAACCGTACATAATTCACATGTCCCACATATAGAAATAATGCAATTGTTCTAAATAAAGTTCCCCATCGTAAATAAAGAACCAAGTGAATAATCTTACATTAAACTGGAAATATCCGCTAATTACTACTCGATTATTCATGCAATCGTTGTATTTAATTACCTCAAGTAAAAATACATAATTTTATTCAATTATCTCGAATAATAATACTGAGCATAATTCGCTCCTGATATATTCACATAAATTATTTATACAATTAAAAACGTATAAAATAATATTTTTATAAAATAATATAAAATAATATTTATGTACAATTAATGTGCATTTTACAAAATTAATTTAAACAAATTATGTACAATTTTTTTCAATTAATCTCACTGGTTATCAATGTGTACATATAATTTGTTCTCTAGCAGGTTTGCCCCTTAAAATTCCCTTCCCACAAATTCTGACGAAAAAATTATCGCAGGGTCGCTTATTGATATAATCGGATGTGTTCGATGCTCGCATTCATACATAATTTATGTAAGGCATTATTTTCCTTGATGGAGGAAAGATTGAAAATTATTACGGGAGAAAAATTGTTTTGTAAAAATAGCAATTCGTCTGCCTTTATAGCAAACTTCTGGATATCGCTCACGCGTCGCTGCGTCGGCTTCGTCTGAAAAATCTCGGCAGAAAGTCGCACACCCACTTTCAACATCGATATCGTTTATTTTGTCGAAGCTTTGTACATCGATTTTACCAGAATTGAATGGAAATTCGTGGCGCTGTTTGACGGAGGTTTCGCGTCTCGATAAATGAAACGAAGCGGTTGATCTCGCGTTTAAATACACTGGCAGCTCGAAAACTAACGACATGACATAACTCAAGTCTCGCATCCGAGGAATGTTCAATTTATCCTGCGTTTTTAATATACACCGCGCGCAATGGTTTGATACTTTTGTAAATCAGACAATCGAAATTATTGGCGAAATTCCCGCCATTCATATGTGACGAAGTTTTTCTATGGGAAGGTAATCAGAGAAATTCACCTAACCTCTTTTATATTGCATTTTATATTAAAGTAATAATATTTGAAATCTTTTAGTCAAGTGTGTTTCAATTAAAGTGTGTAATTATATTGTTTAGCGGATATATTCAGATAAATTTTAAGATAAATTTGTTAAACAATTCATGTGACCGATTTATGGATTTTTATTCGTGGCAATTTATTCTTATAATAATAAATTGTTACGAATAAAGCTGTGTAAAGTTACTCGAAGATATTTTTCAAAGAGAATATATTGCAGTGGAAAAAATAAGTCGGATTTAAAGCAAATACCGTATGGCAACTACATTGTAAAGAGTACAAACATGTCAATATTTGCAAAGAAAAAAATGCAAACGTCTATAGTTGCACAATTCTTCAGGTTCAGTGTTTGTATTGATTTGTCCTTTATCGGAGGCTAACATTTTGGTTCAGAATATAATTTTTTCATTGTATATCTTTTTCCTACTGAAAAAATATATGTTAAATGTAATATTCAAATTAAAATTAAATTTAATATTCAAATTAATATGAAATTTAACATTGAATTTTATATCACATTTATAAAATATAATATTATCACATTTATGAAATAAAATATTAAATCTAATATTATTTTTCATATTTTTTTTATTTTTAATTTAATTTAATGTTAAATTTAATATGAAATGTAACATTACATGGACTCCTGGTGAATATATTTAATATTAGATATAATATTAATTTTCATGTTAAATTTAATATTAAATTGGGGCCAAATTTTGTATATCAGATTTAATATTAAATTTAATATTATTTTTCATGTTAAATGACATTTAATGTTAAATTTAATATGAAATGTAATAATAAAATTAATATGGAATTTAATATAATATTAAATTTGATATGAAAATTAATATTAAATCTTCTCTTGCTGAATATATTTAATATTAGATTTAATATTAATTTTCCTTTTAAATTTAATATTAAATTGGGGCTCAGTTTTGTACATCAGATTTAATATTAAATTCAATATTATTTTTCATATTAAATGACATTTAATGTTAAATTTTATATGAAATATAATATTAAAATTAATATGGAATTTAATATAATATTAAATTTGATATGAAATTTATTATTAAATTTTCTGTTGCTGAATATATTTAATATTAATTTTCATATTAAATTTAATATTAAATTGGGGCTCGATTTTGAACGTCAGTTTTAAAATTATATTTAATATTATTTTTCATATTAAATTAAAATTAATGTTTAATTTAATATCAAATATTAACTTGCCCCCGCGTTGAATATATTTAATATTAGATTTAATATTAATTTTCACATTAAATTTAATATTAAACTGGGGCTAAGTTTTGTATAACAGATTCAATATTAAATTTAATAACATAATATTTTTCATTTGTGCTATTTATTATTCATGGTATTTCCCTTGAACATTATCTAGACTACATTCTAAAAAAGACAGTCCTAAATCAATTTATGCTTATTTTCTAATATTTTATTGTTCCTTTTTAATACTTCCTACCAAATGATGATATTTTTCAACGCAAAAATAGTTGGAGAAACCAACCAAAATTTAACTGGTTTCCAAACAATCTTCTAAATGAGAGAATTAGGAAAAAATACAAATAATTTCTTATACCGCTGTCTCTTTTTAGTTTCCTCATTGGTTAACTTACATAAAAAATATTTTTATTACAATAACACTGTACTAAAGTAAAATATACTCGATTCCACATAGGTTTGTTTCATTCGAAGATAAATATTCCAGACCAAGGAAATCGTATTACCTGGCTCAACATGGGGTCAGTGTTGATTTGGCACATGTAACTACCGGAGTCGTTCTTCTGCACGTTTGTTATGTGAAGTCTCCACGTGTTATGGCCGTTGTGCATCACTGACAGTCTTGGATTGTGCGCCACCATGTGCGTCTGGATGGCAAGGATTGCTCGCGAATCTGATTTGATCCAGGCAACCTGCGACAAGTTGTCGTATATTGATCTTCCGATTCGGAATTCCAGCCCTCGAAGTGGGGGACATTCGCGTTTAATTAGTATTATCAGTTCTATTGGGATCGCAAGTTTTTATCTTGTTGCTACAATGCAAGTGCTCCGATTTGTAAAACTGACAAAGCGTTAAATAAATTGGAAGGTCGATAATGGCTGATTTCCGCTGTAAAAATGTAGTAACTGATTCGTTGTATTTTTGCTGGGAAAAAACTCTTTTTACAGATATATTTTTAATTAGGATTTACCGTGAAGCAGCGTTTTTGTAACTGTATTATTCATCGCCACTTCCTATGAAATAAGATTATTTGGGTATTTTGAATGTTGAATTAAAAAAAAGTTTTTACCTTCAATGACAAATACATTTTGAAATTTTGAATTTAACATTAAATTTTGAAACAAATTTTTAGTTAGTCGTAGGTTCCGAGTTAACTTAAAATATCATTTTAGTGAAGTTAAAGATTTATTATTAACTATGTATTATAAATAAAGAATTTATTTTGTCTTTTTCGGTATACTTTTCAGGGTATGAAGATTGAATAATTTATGTCATTTCTTGTGGAGTAAGAAAAGACGTGTGGAAAGCAACTGAAGATACAATTTATATTTATAACAATCTGTAATAATCCAGTAATTTTTTCGAAAATCTCCACAAATATTTCTGATTCACTTCACAAAGATATTATTTTACATAAAATAATTTGGAAAAAACGTCCATCAATAAAATATATAAAAATATCCTAAGCTACAAATAAATGTCCCAGAAAAAAATATTTTGGTCATACATAAAAAATACATTAATGATACCAAAATAATAATTTTTTTTTTAATTATATTATATTATAATATATATATTTATAATATAATTTATAATATAATAAATTATATTATAAATTAAGTACGTCCAATTTTTTAGTAGAATTTATGAATTATTTATGCATAATTAAGGCATTACTTGTTTTTCATGGGGTGGAGTTTAATAAATTTATCATAAAAAATTGAAGGACCTTGTAATTCTGTAAATGGTTAACGACGCAGGTAAAGGATACATCACGTCCTTGAATAACGGTGTGGTTTTCTAATGGTGTTAAAAACTGTGGCATCAATCCTGGTGTAATTTGACCTGCAACATACAAACATTAAAGTTTCGTTACAGTCGTACTCACTAAGCAGTTTTTCTCTTCATAAAAAATGACACTGAATGAGCCTCACACAGAAAAAAGCAGTTAGACAAATAACTGCTGTTTCAATAATAGACTACCATATGCCCAGAAACCATTTTCAAGAAAATTATTCTTTAACCTTTACCATTTAGCATCAATAAAAAAGTTTATTTTGCGATATTGATTGGTCCCTGATTAATGCCTTCTAACTAACGTTTTTTCTTGTTCAGTTCTTGTTAATAATAAATTATTAATATTAAAATAATATTAAAATGGATTCCTGTTAATAATAAATTATTAGCATAATATAAAAATGGTTTCCGGATAATAATAAATTATTAACATGATATGAAAATGGTTTCTTGTTAAAAATAAATTATTAAAATAATATTAAAATGGATTCGTGTTAATAATAAATTATTAACAGAATATTAAAATGACTTCCTGTTAATAATAAATAATTAATATAATATCAAAATGGTTTCTTATTAATAATAAATTATTAATATGCTATGAAAATGTTTTCTTTTTACTAATAAAAATGTTT
The DNA here is from genome assembly GCA_022817645.1 of Ceratoteleas bidentatus. Classification (NCBI taxonomy): domain Eukaryota; kingdom Metazoa; phylum Arthropoda; class Insecta; order Hymenoptera; family Scelionidae; genus Ceratoteleas; species Ceratoteleas bidentatus. The sequence continues at coordinate 9,327 of JABFPB010005206.1, forward strand.
TCTTTTTACTAATAAAATGTTAAAATAATTTTAAAATGGTTTCCTTTGAATAATAAATTATTAACATAATATTGAAATAGCTTCCTGTTAACAATAAAAAATTAACATAATATCAAAATGGTTTCATGTTAATAAAAAATTATTAAAATAATATTAAAATCGTTTCCTGTTAATAATAAATTATTTAAATAATATTAAATTGGTTTTCTGTTAATAAAAAAATATTAAAATAATATTAAAATAGTTTCCTGTTAATAATAAATTATTAAAATAATATTAAAATGGTTTCCTGTTAATAATAAATTGTTAAAATAATATTAAAATGGTTTCCTGTTAATAAAAAATTATTAAAATAATATTAAATTGGTTTCCTGTTAATAATAAATTTTTAAAATAATAGTAAAATGGTTTCCTCTTAATAATACATTATTAACATAAAATCAAAATGATTACACTGCGGATTTTATATCGTCCTAAGAGATAGCCTGAGAATGTTACGTCGAACAGCGTGATCGACATTGTAATCTGACGGGAATAACAATATATAAAGGAGTTGATCCAAGACAATACTCTCTTTGGTGAAAGACGTGTGCTTATGGCCCACGTATCCTGGAAACCAGGATTCAAGAATTAGTCCGAACGTTCTGACAGCAGGCTTGGATTAAGTTTCGTATCGACTCGTTGCGATTCCTTCTGGGGGAACTATTGTTAAAAATTGTGAGCTGTACTGCGAGGAGATGGTTTATCTTCGACACCAGCGAATGTCTAAATGATGTGCGAAGTCACTTATACATTCGCAGCTCAAAAGAATAAATAGCTCGAGCAATTAAAGAAAACTTTTCGCTCATACAATGCTACACTGATTCACCGTGTCGCATCATGGAAGTTCATTCCATCAGATGGCGCTGTTTAAAGTTTGTCATTATTCACATAGAGAAGTCTGAGGAGTGAAAACGCCTGAGGGGTCAAACAAACCCGAAGCAGACTCTCGTGTTTTACTTTCGGAGCGATTAATTGCTAGTTCTCCAGCGAGATATATTATTGGATTATTAACCCCATTCAGGATTGAGGGGAAAATCAATAAATGTGATGAAACAGGTATACTTTAGAGGTGGATGAAGGAGGTGGGTTTTCGAAGAAGATAATCTTTGGGTCTTTGTTAATTTTGGAAGAGTTTGGTTCTGATTGATGGATGTTAGATGTAGAGGAGGGTAATAGTAGGTCGGTAGAATTACAATGGGTGTCTTTTACTCGTATATCGCGTGTGAAGACTTTATAGAGTTACTTCAGCAATTGTGGTGCACATCCACCTAACACTAGTCTCAATTTGTTAATCTGTAGCACGTCAGTAAAAGCTGCTGCGCTTCGAGTTAGACGAAACAGCTGTAATTTAGTATCGATGGAACATTGAGTCGACGTGGGTGAATTAGTTAGGGTATCCATCAATAGAAGGATGTACGGAAAGTACATAATGCTGCTGGAAAAGCAGTTGAAAAATTACTTCCTACTAAAAGAGTAATTATTTTCATTGGAGTAATTATTGAAAAAATATTTTAATTGAAATTAAGGTTCCTGGTGGAAAAAAGGCAAAAGTCTGCAATTTCACTGAAAAAATCTGCAAAAACTCTGGTAATCTCTGAAAAACTCTGTAAAATTGTACAAAACTTTGTAAAAATATACTCTATTCTCTATTCCCAGTTTGTTAACTAATAATTGCACAATCCAAGTATTGATATTCAATATTACTTTAATATGAAATTTTTTATATTCAAAATTAACAATTTAATATTAAATTTGATATGAAATTTAATATTAAATGTGACATGAAATTTAATATTAAATCTAATATTATTTTTCATGTTCGTTTAAATTCTATGTTAAATTTAATATGAATTTTAATATTGAAATAATATGAAATTTAATATAATATCAACTTTAATATTATTTTTCGTATTAAATTAAATTTAATATTAAATTTGATATAAAATTTAATATTAAAATTAGTAAGGAATTTTGTATTAATTATGATATGAAATTTAAAATTAAATCTGATATGAAATTCAATATTATATTTGATATGAAATTTTAAATTACATTTGAAATTAAATTTTAAATCACATTTGATATGAAGTTTAAAATTAAATTTGGTATGAAATTTAATATACAATTTAAAATCTGCAAAAACTATGGTAATCTCTGAAAAACTTTGTAAAATTCTACAAAACTCTGCAAAAATTTCTATTCTCTATTCTGCCCAGTTTGTTAACTAATAATTACGCAATCCAAATACTGTTTCGAATTCACAGTAATAAAAAATTGTTTATAAGCTAGCTTCGTCAAATTATTTTCCCCGAATACGTTTTGCAATACTGTTTTTTCCATTTCATTCATTTTAACAATTTATTTGAACAACAACGACACCGAAGTTATTTGATCGCAGTAAACAATAACACATGCAAATCGAGTCCATAATTAACTGCTTCGTAAACACTGGTTCGGGTAAAACTTTTTTCGGATCCGTATTTCCAACGGTGTAACGAGACGTAGTTTTCGAACGCGTTCAGTATCGACGAATAGCTTCAGTGAAACTGATTCACGCGATATAATGCACTCCAATACAATACATTCTTGCGCGTATATAAACGTAGGCTTGTTGAACCTAAGACGTGAATCAGTGCGAAGCATCCATATTCTCGTATCGAATTCTTGCATGCGTTCATGCAAGAGAGGCGATAAATGGAAAAATTCTTGAGTCGCAATCGTAATCCAATGTGAAGTACTGCTTTCATGGAAGGTTTTACGACGTTAAAGCGGGCTTTGCAGGAATTCTAATTTCACGTTAAATTCTTTATGCGACCACCCTGACTGCGCGGTACACGCGCCAAGATATATTTTGCGCAAGCATGGAACTCGATTCATCGCTGTGACGTCATAGCCTGTAAGTGTGTAATTCGACTGGTAATTAGTTTTAGCTATAAAACTAATTACCGTGAGAGCCATAAAGAGCCTGTATCACTTAGTTTCCGTCTTCAGGAATAATTGAATTATATGTGAGGTAAGATGTAATGTTATATGTTCCCTCACTGATGCCTTTATCGCGACAATTTACGGTAATTATGTGCGACTTCCGGAATTCCGGAAAAAAGTAACGACGCGGTTTCTTCGCGAATTTGTCGAATGGTAGTTGTAACATTCTTTTATGGTCCCTTCGGATTCTGCGACGAGATGAAATTTTAAGATGTTATTGGGACTCGAACTGTATATATTTATTATGTATAATAAAATAAACATTTTATTATTCAATGTGGTTAAAGTAGCGGACTTAGAACTCGAAGGCTCGAGTTCGAATCCTGAGTGTGGAAGTTTTTTTCACCGAAATGTTAACGTTAATTGAAAAATATCTTCAATATGATGAACATAAAACTAACGAAACTAACAAAACCAACAAAACTAACGAAACTAACGAAACTAACAAAATTAACAAAGCTAACGAAACTAACGAAACTAAATTTTCTGAAAATCTCTAGATATCTTTTATAATCTCTGAAAATCTCTAAAAAATTCTTAAAAAACTATCAGTCCCAATTTTTTCAGAATTTTTCATTTTCAGATTTTTTTCTGAATTTTTGTCTGGTACAGCTTCGTTCGATCTATAAAAAACTCTAAATCCTTTTCGAATTAGACGATAAATGTTTGTCGTCTATGTTTCCCCCGATGACACTTTTACTCCCCCAGCATCAGGCCGATATCTGGTCTTATTTAGATAGACATTTCAAACGTCGCCACCGACTAATTCTGCATGATTGATCGACGAGTATGGCATGTATACATGTAGGGATTCGTAGACTCCCGTCGCAGTTGGCTCACTTTCTTATATTTTACATTTAGTTCGATCGCAGCAAATGACACTGAGCACTCCTCCGAGTGGTAGAGAAAATAATCGATAATATCCCAGGACGATATATGTTTTGAACAGAACCCTATTGTATTAAATTTTATTCTGCATTGTGGACACCGTTCCCATTATATTAGCGACTGCGGTTGCTTGCGGTCGTTTCGATGCCTCCAGCGGCTAGGGATGCATGCTTTCTCCTTCAGATACCCGGTTTAGAATTTAGCCAAACACGCCAATAATTTTGATTCATCGCGATAACAGCCTGTTAAAAATGGAGTATTGAAACATATTGATTCATATTGAATCGTTTAAGCACTTTTCGGAAGATTACATTCATTAGTTTTGTTAGTTTTGTTAGTTTCGTTAGTTTTGTTAGTTTTGTTAGTTTCGTTAGTTTTGTTAGTTTAGTTAGTTTTGTTAGTTTCGTTAGTTTTGTTAG
>JABFPB010005207.1:0-13652 GCA_022817645.1 Ceratoteleas bidentatus
ATATTTAGCTCCCAATGAATTCATTTGTTAGTTATTAGTTTCACTGCAAATAACTGCGATGAAACAATTTTTCTTAAAAAATTGTTTCTTCGATCAAAAAATTCAAAATATTTATTATGTAAGAGATTATTTTGTGTTTTTTGTTAAATCACCAATTACAGTTTTGCCTTACTAAAATAATTAAAAACATTTTTTCTATTTTTATTTTTCTGACCATAAATTGAATCCTGACCATAAAGGATCTCATTTAGATTCTTTTTTACCCAAATGGGTCCGTCAATAGCTTTATGAACCGTGTATGAATAATAATATCGGCAGCCAAAGGCACCGACCGGTTTCGATCTGAAATGCCGTCCCGACGTGAAATAAAGAGCGACGTACGTCTCATTTGGCGGCAATCGAATTTGCCGAAATGTGAAAGGCGCGTGATAGGGCGCGAGTGTCGCTACGTGGTGGATCCATCTTGCGTTAAATTAGGGTATCGCCGGTGAGCCGCGGCCGCCCATTTTCCACGCTCAGCGGTGCTGCGTCTGGCTGGCTGACGTTGATAGAATACCGCGCCCGTCCGCAAACTGCTGAGACTATGGCACAATGCGTCACAAATCAAACGAACCGACTTTCGCAGCACCGCGTAACGAATGCTTTGCATTTGCTCTCGTTTCCATACCCGAATGGGGCTTAAGGCGAGGGCCAGATCAATCGGAACCCCGCGGGTAAACTGACAAATATCCTTAAGTGCGGTCAGGGAATTTGATGGCAAATTTCGGAGGAGGAGATGAAAAATGAGCCATTTTTCCGTGGCGATTTGTGAGGTCAGATCGCAGTTTAGATTCTATGGTAAAATATTAAATTGTATACACTCACTCAGAAAACAAATTCATGAGAAGGGCAATATATATCACTGTTTTTACTATACATCATTAAAAGTCTGAGTTATCCCTAATATCGCAGAATATTTTCTACATATTTAAAAAAAATATTTGTCGATAAGTAGTGTCGATAAATAGTATTCATTGTATCACATCTGTTAAATAAATAAAACACGAATAAAACACATCAAAAACCAAAATCGCTTTAAATAAACAGGGACACATGTAGAATATTCCACATAAGTGTATCACCTTAAAACAGAAGTGTTCAAAATAAAAACACATTCGCATCCAGTGCAAGTCTCATACCAATAAGCGTGAGGAAATAAAACAAAAGCCCGAATAACGTTGCGGTATTTAAACACGCGTGTTACAATGGCAAAAAAGTTAAATTAAAAGTTCCATTTATCACTACTGTTTTCCTCGGCCAAACATTGATGCATTTCCACTCGAACGGCAATGGAAAAGTTTTTCAATTTTTATCTCCACGATATTTACAAAGCATTCCCAAATTTTGTCCACTGAATTTCCGTTTAACGCCATTCGTTGGACTTGTTTTCGCTACATTATTCACAGACGCCAGTGCAAATCGAGCGGTTTCTCTAAATCATTTTTCTTTGCCGTCATTTGTCAGAAGTCCGACCCGAAACCTTCCTTTTTCGAAAACTGTGATAACGCGAAGAAGTTCGTTGTTTTTTGCCGAAAGCACGAATCGTGTTGCAATTTCAAAGTCCATTTATAAATTAGTAATCCTTCCACATTTTATATTTATTTATTATAAAAACTAAAAAATTGCGTATAAATGAAAGGAAAAAATCATATACATTTTATTTTGTACGATAAGGTTAAGAATTAATATTGTTAAATTATTATAACAACATTAAAAATATTTATTTCTTTTGGTTTTAAGAAAATTTACATTAGGAAAAAATAAAATGAATTCTTTAACCGAAAATATCAGGCAAAAGACGCGTCAGTTAATTCTGACTACCGAAAAGCAACATTCGAAATAAAGATCATTCAGTTAAACTCGAGGCCTGGTCGCCATTGTATTATCCCCGCAAAATGTCATTGGCAAAGAGCGAAATTAGTACAAAACGTGGTTAATTTAAATGTAAATAGAATCGGGCTGAAGTTTCTCGGATTGCTAAGTCGAATTTCCATGAAATGCACGCGTTTCTAATTCTGTCAAACGAACTTCGTTATTCGCTGAAATTCGCGCCATTCGGGCCGCTTTGCATTGAAAAAAAGTGTGATTTGATTTGACAAAACGGACGGAAAATTCGAGAGTGATATTGTACCGGGAAAGTTTTAGATTTGATGCAGTTTCCACTGGAGCACCTGTTTCTAATTTTATTATTCTACGTCCTTTATTCCAGTTAGATATTTTATTGCTTTTTGTACAAACAATTTTTTGCTTTACTTTGCACCGCAATCCAATTTACCAGATTTTTATCGTTTACACATGTTGATCTTGATTGTGAGTGACTCGATGTTGTCTATATTGAATGGATATCGAATCGATGTTGTCGACATCAATACACTGGGAAAAGCAATTCATAAAATTAAAAGGCTTCGAGATTATTAAGTATGTAATCTGTAAATTAAAATCCTTCTCTGTTTTTGAGGTTATATTCTTACGTTTTTAATATTTACTTCTTACTTAACCTTAAACAGTAGTTTTGACGTGACGCCATTGTGAATTTTCACTGTTCCACTATTAACCTTTAGACAATTTTCTAAAAAGTGGACATTTTTTAGAGTATAGACTTTGCATTTCATAAACTACCTCAAAACTGAGATCTAATTCCTTGGCCGCCCCATAGATGGCGCTCGTCAATCTCTCCCGCGATGGCGCCACTTGCGTATTCCGAGCGCGGCGACACTTTGCTATTCCTTGGCGCGCGCAAACCGCTCGGCCGAAACATTTTTCTCCTTGTCCGGGGCATTCTGGTCGCACAGCCCGGAACTCGGCTTCATGCGGCATGCGCGGGTTTGTTTGCAGGCACATTATCACCAGCGCTCGCGAATTCTCCGAGTGGAATGGAATTAACGGAGCTTTGCGGATGGATAGACTTTATTGGTGCACGTAGCTATAGCGCCGCGTGCATGCATGTCCAGGGTCACTAACACCTTGATTATTCTGACGTTGTTGCGGTACCAGGGTGTCCGATGCACGTGAACGTTGACGAAAGTTGCCGAGTTCCTTACGGACGAACGATCGCGCAATATTATGCTTCGCAAGTTCCCGAATAATATGGCAAATGTTATGCCTGCAGTCCATTTACACTCCACGTATGATATCCTGGGTTTGGTTACACGTAGTTTGGAGTCATGTTGATTTTGAATGCAGGGCCGTTAAGTATGGTAAACGCGTGTTTTCGCGAAGGAGCGGGCTTAAAATGGCTCTAACGACATGTTGGACGGCGCGGGCAAGAAACGCGACAAAATGTCTAATAAAGGATAATTGGACGTTGCAGATGTACAGATGCGTCTGTTTTGTGTAGTTTGTTGGAGTGTTGGCGTGTAATTGGAGTAATAGATTTAATTTACGAATGGTTGATGAGGAAAGGGTTAAGAGTGCACTGGTAAAAGTGGGGTGAAAATTTGAAAAGGCAGGATCGGTTTATGCTATTCGATTACGAAAAAGTGAACGATTGATCACAAATTTGACGATCATAGCGCCATTCGTTCACTTTTTTACAGGTTTCTACCATAAAATCTTCTGTTTATAATTTGCTGAAGCTTTAAAATGTAAACTAGTTTTCGATATTGCAAAAATACGATGAAATAATTCACCGAAAGTTTTCTTATAATCTCAAATACATTCTCCCAAAGGTACGGAATTACGCTATGTTCGATTTTTAAAAATAATTTGTTATAAATGTTTTTAGTCAAAACATTTATAAGACACTAACTTCGTTATAGTAGTCTTTCGACATCACCTTAAGTATGTACTGTATCGTTTTTAGTTATGTGTTTGGGATTACTTGTACAGATATAAAATTAAAACATTTTGAATAGTTTCGATTGGCATTTATGATTTGAAAAAGTTATATTTGAATACTTCACTCAAATCACAAGTGAAATAACTATCTGTTTCGAGAACTGCCTGAATGGATTATATTAACGAGCTTAAATGGAAAAAGTATGTGGTTTCAAACACTATACTGAATTAATTTTTTATTCATTTTTGGAGTATTAAATAAAATAAAAACATTGTGATCAATATATTTATTTTATATTTGCGACTGTTTATGGATTACACAATTTACGCTTATTTTTTAGAGAAATAAAGTTTTATGAATATTATGATAGAAATGTAAGAACAGAATGCATTATATTTAAGGCATTAAATAAGTTTTAGCTCAGTGCAAGTGAAATTTAAAGCACAATTTTAGTATAGAATGAGAAAGCATAAGCATGAGAAAAGAAGACACGAATGTATTTTGTTTCTCAAGAAATGTTCCATTTCCATTTCCGAGCAAGTGCATAATAAACAATATAATACATCTATAATGAATCTTGTTCTTACTGTTCGTTCAAAGGGAATTGAATGTACTGAAACCCAGTAAAAAGCCATTTATTAATTGTACATTGGTGTACAATTAATAATATTGACCGGAAAGTCCTCCAAAAAATTAGGCCTTACTGCTCGCTGTGATTGCGGTCTGTAAAGTGGAAAAAAGACATTCTAAGTAAATGGCCTTGAAATATATGAGTCGTTATAAACTGTATTTTTTTATTTTTTTTATCTTTCAAAGTTCTAATAAAAAATTGTGAAATACAAAATATAAAAAAATTGGATCGACAGTTTTTAGCTAATATAGTACATCCTTTTGCATAAATCATTCCCCGCTGAAAAATATTTAATTTTTTTAAATGCCAGAGAAATAGTAACTGAACAACTTATTTCATTTAATCATTAATTATACAACTGAATCAACTTCTTTCTAAATGCAGTCTTCGTCGATTAAACTTAAAATAAACGAATCGTTGCATTATCTGCGATAGTTTATGTAGGTTACGTAAATTTATACAATTAAGATAATTCGAATTTATTGTTGAATTTTAAACTTATACCGGTTAACGACGTGAATGAATATGCTAGTTCCATGTATAGAACAATGAATGTCGAATGATAGAGTCCAATTAATTTGCACTTACTGAATATTACCCAATTTAATTCATAATTGAGCAAAGTAATACCATTTGTACGAAATAATGTCGTTTACTTTTAGAAGTTTCTACAAATACTGATTTTGTTAAGTTTTCCGTAACAGTACATACTGATAATTAACTAGACATATATATCTACATAAAAAGATACACTAACAGAAAACAATAGTGACAGTAACTATATTTATTAATTGTACAGAAGTACTCGAATAAACCCCGAGTTTTGTTTAAAGCAACTGAAAATTAGTTAATCTTACTAAATTTTTTATATAGTTGCCTACATTCAACCGAAAATATAAATAACTACAATTTTTCTAAGTGTAGAAATACAGTGGAATATTTTTTAATTACAAACAATTCTAAATTTTTCACCTACATTTTAGGTTACTATATTTTAAAAGAAAATTTGACTGAATACAAATTTTCTCAATCCTTTACACAATGTTGTCTGCGTACTTTCGTATCGAAAGTCCACCTAGAAATTCACTCAAGGTATGAATTTTCGAGGAACGAGCCGAAATCTCAAAAAGTGTAATACAAATTTGCTGTAGCACATTTCTCGTAAGTCCCGACTCTCAACGACTGCAACCTCGCGGAATATTTATCTTAGTTCAAAAATTGCCGGAGTAAGTGCAGAAATGCTTGTGGCAAGTTTACAAACGATTGCAATAACTGTACAAACGTTTAAAGTAACTTTAGAAATATGTGCGCCATTTCCGAAACGTTCGCGGCAACCAAAAATGGAAAAGTAATCTAATAACATATTTATCATCACTTGGAAGTGTTCCTACTTCGCCAGAATTTTCTTTAAGAAGGCTCCCATGATACGCGCCGTATATTCGCGATAAAAATATGCAAAAATACCGCAATGCAAATCGCCGACAAATGGTTGTCAGGTAAATCAGGCGCATTTTTCGGGAGGAAAAGCGGGGCGGGAGAGTGGTATGCTTGAAACCAATAGGAGCTAAACATTTCGCCGATAAATTTCGTTAAACAACGGATCTGGTTACGACGAACCATTTTTCCCTTTGCTTTCATGCTGCAGTAGCAACCTGTGTAATTTCAGCAATCAAACTCACCACCAGCAGTGTTTTGAATCGGATTTTCCGCCAGGTTTTATAAGGTGATTGCGCATAATCGATCTGGCCAGCATTCATTATTGCGATTACATAATTCATCTCTTCTTCGTGGTAATTTAAAGCGATGAAATGTATCACCGGGAAAGTCCCACTCAAAAATAAGAAAAAATAGAAAGAAATGGAAGTCAATAGAAGTTATAACAAACGAATCAGCTTTCTTAAAAAAAGGAATAGAACGAGTAAAATGTATATTGATTTCTATTCCTTTGAATGTTTAAGCAATGCCTTTTCATATGGAAATTGAATCCTGAGTCATGTAATGTCTTTCTATCACCTTTAATTTCTAACCTCAAACAAATATTGTGGAATACACGAATCTAGATTAATTTTATTTCGTATTTAACTTTTAATTTTTTAAATAAATAATTTATTTATTGATACTTGATAACTTATTTAGTTGAAACAGTGAATACGAAAAATAACGACAAGCATCGGAAATAAAACTTTTCCGACTTAACCAAATTTTCATTTCAGTTACACAAATCGCGGACTGTTTGATCACAAACTAGTCGATTGTTTGTTGACGCAACCCGAAACCGTACAAGGTGGAATGAAATTCGTTTAAAACGTCATTTTTGAAGCGAAATAGAATATTGATGGCGTAATGTGACGGCTGAGAATCGAGCCGCACGAAATGCAATATTGAGATAGAGCGCTGAAGTTCGCAGCGAGTTCGGGAGTGTACCTCTGGGACTAATTGCAGTCCTGTCTGTTAAATGTACGATAGCCCGTTAAATACCGTTCCCATTTTTAATGCCGCTTTCCTCCGTTACATTCGGCCCTTCGCTTATTTTACGCTCGGAATAAAGTGGTCCGGAGATATCGGAGCTTTAATATTTAATGGCAAATAGAACGTGCCATTTGGACAATCACATCTGGATTATAGGTGGTCGTGACGAATCAAGACGAACTTGTGATGGACTATTACAGTGAACAAATAATCAATTTTCGGCCTTAAATGTCACAACGATTTTCGGCTTATTTGCTGAAAAGGGATGTCTTTATTAAGTGCCTAATTTTTGTACGATATCGTTCGTTTTTCTTTCTTTCTCGATTTTTTTCTTTTTTCAAAAATAGTCAGTGGATTCGGACATTATAATAAATTTAGACGGAAGTTGGGTTACCTTGAAACTTTGATTTATGAATTCTTAATCATTTATGAACGATAATTTATATATTTCTCAGATCTGTTTATTTTGTTCAATAATTGGTTGACATATACAATATATTTTTTCAATTTCCTTTTTAATCGATCATTTTATTCGATTTTTTAAATTTAGTCTCAGCAAAATTCACTCACATCTTTTTTACTACCCAAAAAATTGTACTCTGTAAATCTAAAAATATACCATATCCACAAACTTGTCAAACTACGGACTCACAAAGTCCGTCGAATTTCGTGAAAAATGACTTAGTAAAGTCGAACCAGGATAGAATTAATATTCGCCCCAGTCTGCAATTATCGCGAATACTTCGGATGCGTGTCACTGAGCGTTTCAGTTCTCGCGTTCCGAGTTCGAAAGTAATTAATGAAGCATTAGGCGGATTCCCGCGGGCTGATTAAAGTCCGTCATTTATTGGCGATGGACGCGCGAAAAATTGGCACAATATTCGACGAACGCGCGTTGGAACAATGCGTCGACGCACGTTTGTCCTGGCATCTTTAACTCGCGTCTGGATAATGGCGACGCTGTGGCAACTTGTCCTTTGGGTCGTGCAAAGCATTGTGTTGCACATCAGCGTCTCCACAATGCAAGACATGCTGGCTTCCTTTTTCACGTAATAACGTCTCCGGGGATGGAGCTGCAAGTTTTCCATTAATCCGACAAGATGCATCACACTTTTTTATTAACACTTTTTGATGATATTTTTTCAAAGCTGTCGCGTTTTGATCGATCATTTATACGCATTTTTCGCATTCGTTGAACACGAACAAATTCTGTAAAAGATAAACAATGGTCGATAAATGTGATTTTTTTTGGAATTGGATTTTAAAAAACATTTCTTTTATAAGAATGAAAATTTTCAACATAAGCTTGTTGAATGAAATAATCATCTTTCTCTTTTTGAAGAAAGATGATTTCAAAAGTGAATGTATTTCGTTGGAAAATGGATTAGATAAGCAGGTGGCTTTCTTGCGAAGAACATCTCATTCTATGACACACACACTTAAGAATATTCTTTCTGGTTCAAAAGGATTCAAAGCCAAAAAAAATATCCTTTTCACCTGAAGGGAATTCCTTGTCTAACCAAATTTGTGTTATTAACTGAATTGATAAATAATTCTTTGTATTAATATTAAAAGATTTATGAATCTAAAAATTATGAGGACTATATAATTACGCCAAATTAATATAAATATAAATAATAAATAATAAATAAAAGAAAAAAATGAATAAATAAATATAAATAATACATTTAATTTATCAATCATTTTATTGGGGGATTCATTAGTTTAATGTAAATATTCAGTGAAATAATAGAATTAAAAGGATTAATCTGATTTAATTACTTTTAAAACAATATTAGAAATTACAATATTAATACAATGTTAATTTATTATCAGTAATAAATTTGTATATAGATGTAATATATAATACCTAATTATAATAATAACTTATATTAATTATTATACATAAATTGGTGTATTGAAAAATAGCAGTTATTACTGGATTTTTTATTCAAATAAAAAATAAAACTTGCAAAAAAAGATACATAAAACAAAATTTATGTAAATTAATGTTTATAGTATATATAATATATAAATATATAAAATAAATATAAGTAAGAATTAAAATTAAACCTAATAATAATTATTCGTTTAAAAAGTAATATATTTAAACTGAATATAATTATTATAAGATTGAAGAACATATAACTAAATAAAATAAATAACGAAAATGATTATAACTTCTAATAAATTCTTAGTAATAATTATTATTAATTAAAATCATAAATAATTCTTTGTATTAATATTAAAAGATTTATGAATCTAAAAATTCATAACCTTTATAAATTAAAAATTGAAAAAGATTCCTTAAACAACCTTTTTTAAAGAAAAAAAAAAGAATTTGCTTTTTGTGCAAAATGTCCTTTCATCCAAAAGGATATATTTCTCAGTGCAATCTCCGTTATTATCAAGGAAATATTTTTTATAGTCACACTTTTTAATTTTGTAATGTCGCCTACAATTTTATTCGTCACAAACGATCGTTTCGTAACGACAAATAATTAATGAGAACATTTCTTTTCTTTTTCAGAAAACGCTGGAACGAATTTCGACAAGAGTGAGTTTTTCTTTTGTACGCGTCCTCTATAATTCAACGTGAAATGATACAACTGAGCGAACGAAAACACATCCCGATAGTTTATATTATTTTAAATTGGTGGAGTTAAAATAAAAGGTAAATGGTGTCTCCCGATGCACGTTACACGCTCTCCATCGCCGCCGCTATATTTACTTTCTCTTAAATAAATACTTTATTTCGTTTGAGCGTCTTTTCAAAGCCTCTCGGCATTTTTGCGGGCCCGCAGCGTAAAACGGAAAATTAATTGGATTGCAGTCGCCGCGGAATGAGCTCGGCCTGGCGGCTCCATTAAAAATATTCTTATATCAATTACCCATTTGATGTCCTCAAATGTAACATTCGGCTAATGAGATTTCCACGATATCTCCGGAAATGTGATAGCCGCTGCGTTCGAATTAACGAGCCATATTATTGGCGCATGATTTGGGGACCTTTTTTACGCCTTTGAATTGAAGAAAAAATTGTTAAACGTTCGGGAAAAATTTAACAGTTATGCAGCGAATTTAACACTGGAAAATTGACTTTTTCGCGTCAAAACCACTGTTTTTTCGAACCGGAATCTTCGCGAAATGTCGAGTGCCATTTTAATAAACTCGTCGTGTTTGCGCGGCCCGTCAGTGATCTGTATATGATTTTAATTACTCCTGGGAAATCAAATTGAAAATGTTCCTCAATTTTAAGCGAAAACTGACAAGCACGGCGATGTTCCACGGAATTTTCATCCGTATTCCATTCTCCGCTTAATTCTCACTTAGCGATTAAATTTTGACCGAACCAAACTAATTGTCCCATTTAAGACTCCAACGAAACTGGCAACGATTACTCACAACCAGATAATGCATAATTTCGTTTGCTTTCTCGGTTACTGATAATTAATAGCGATTTCGATAAACCTCATATCGCAGAATTTTAATTTTACGTTTTCTAAAGTTGATTCTACATTACAGCATTACTAATAATTTTGATACCCCTTATTAAAATATTAACAGCAAAAACTATCGGCCGAATAATTGAAACACATTCGCCATTCATTACGGCTCATTTCGCGTTTCACCTTTTTATCTACGAGAGGTGCGTTTTTCGGCGTCAACGACGTTAAAATTTACACCCGAATTTATTTGCCGGGCGGATTTTTAATTCAGGGCGTTCCCTGAATTATTGCTTCGGCGCGGCTCGTAGGACATACCGGTTGCAGTAATTCAGGGGCATTACCGCTTTATCACATATATACGTAGAAATACACATTCGTCATGAGAATAATTATCCAGAAACACGTCCAGCCGTTCTTCGAAAATTCCGAATTTATCAAACTCGCAACGAGGCCGGGCAAAACGCCGCACGAATTGCGATCCTAGGCAAACGACGTATTTTACGGGTTTGACCAACTGTGCCTTGCTCATCAGCGCGATCATTATACGAGCAATTTATGTCCACCTTTTTATGGCCCAATTTTTGGTATACTGTAAGCAGTGGTTCTCGGTTGACGAGAAAACAGGATTTTTGTAATGCGTCACAAATCAAATGAATAGGTACTTTTATGTTAGAAGTATGAAAAATTTGGAAAAGCCTAGTTATTGATCGTTTCATTAAACACATTTAAGCTGAAGGAAAGAAACTAAAAAGTAAAGTTTATGCACAATAATTAGTATTACAATAATTTAGTTGCTGATATTCGAATTTCGGCCTCGGAAAATCAAAATTACTCGCAGTCAATATATCAGTAACACCGAATAATAGAATTTCGAATTAATTTAATCCGTTTGTTCTACAAAGTAAGAGATATTGCAGTTTGAATTGCAATAAACAAGCAATACCTTCAATAAACGTTGTTTATCGCAGATATTGTTTATTATCGAAACCTGCAACAAACGTTGTTTATTGCAGGTTTAGACAATTATTTCAAAAATTAAAGTCATGACGTTTTTTGAATATATAATTAAAAAGTAATAAGTGACCTTTTATGCAGAAAAGCAAAAAGGCTGGAAACCAATTTCCACGAGATTTCGATCCGCAATTACGCAAGACTTTGAAACTGCAATAGATAAACCTTGTACAAGGTATCATTCTAATATGCATAAACAAACCAATCGTTCTGTATTATCACTTTGCGAAAAATGTTCCTCAAATGCTAATAAATAAATCATTTCGATGTAGATTCATAAATTCAATATCACCACGTTATAGAAGACACTTCAAAGTATCGAAATATGCAAAGTTATGCAAAATATGCAAAATTCCATTGTTGACCTATTTTCGCACACCGTCTCCTCACCCGAAAGTCTTCGTTGTCAAAATATAAAAAATGTCAATTTCCCACTCATCGATCACCCAAATTTGACCGCCGAAAATCGATATTTTGTCATTGCCCGAAACCCTCGTTTGTTGCCATTATCACCCATTACTCACACATTGTTTTTGCCCGCCCGGACCATTATTCATTCCCAGCAGTTCCCTTGAAATTGTTACTCCATTAACGCGCCACTTAAACGCGCTCCAAAAAACATTTCTAATTTTCTCGCAGCATTGTACTGCGGGCGCATTATGACCAGATCGGTTGGTCTATCGTGACGGACCCTTTTCTCGCCCGAATTGTCCGATCCCTTTGTCACGATAACAAGTTGCCCAAAGCACGAGAACCTTACCTGGCGCAGCACTGTAGAGGGCGCGACGGCGCCCTCTAGGTGGCGCTTTCAAAGGTGCTGAGGAACAATGAATGCGGAAAAGAAGCTAACGCGCTTCATCTGGGAAAGGAGATCGTTCTAATATCAGATTTCCGTTTAATCTCCGGCATTATGTCCTAAGTGAAGGCAATAGAATTTTACTCGCTGCCGGGCGATTTCTTATTGACTCCGACCGAGAGGTGGCGTCTAATAATTGTTCTTTCCGCAGGAGGCATATTTGAAACCCTTCTGCGGTCGATGTTGAGGTATCGGGTGAAGGGAATGGTTAATGATTAATGGGGAAAGCTGATTGGACGATTATTGGTCGGTTGAATACTGTTAAAAGTTAAAGAGTATGTACTTAAAGAAATAGCCTTTTAGATTGAAAGAAATCAGTTTAGTTAGTGGCGAGAAAAATAAATGGAGAAATTTTGCGGGTTCAGTTCGTGATGGTTTGAAAGAAAATCGTACCTCGAGGAGTATGATGTAATGAAAGGTAAAATTTAGATTTTTGAGTTTTCGCACGTCTTAAGAATTCGTTTTTTGAATGTTCATCGGTATTTCTTCTGGATTTTGTTTCGAGGCACTTTTCGTGCCTAATATATCGAAGTGTTTCAAAATGAGACACCTTTTTGTTTTTTTAAAATGCTTTTTGTGTTGCTGCCATCTCACAAACTAATCCCTTCCGCTGCGAGCGGATTTTCGGCGGATTTTTAAGACCGCACCTCATCGTTTACCGTGCCCGGTTAGCCGCAAAGTTGATCAAGCGAGTTTTCGTTTGGAAAACGGCAGTAACGCGCGCTGATCGCTTTGCGGTAGTTTGCTTGCAATTTGAGCGGAATTGTGGTGCAAGTAATGCCCCGTGGAGAGGAATCAATTGCGAACAATTCGACGACGTACAAGCTCTTGGGAACTGCGGCTGCCGGATCGGCCCAAAATACAGTTCTAATTCCACGCCCCCGTCCCCCTTTCCGCCGTCGCTTCTTCCGCGAAAGTTGTTAGCTGGCATCTTGGTTGATCCCAACCTCGGCCAACTTAAATGAGAATCATCAACCGAGCCACGTGGACCGAGATAGCTTTCTCGGGGAAACTTTCGGCGACGTGGCAGACGCGTCGAAAAAGCGTCTGCACGCGGCGAAAAAACGTCGGGAAGCTTCTATTAAAGACTCGTTCCTCGTGACGAAGCTGCGGTTTTGCTGAGCCCCAAATAATATCCACCCTTTGATGGATGAACGGGGCTTTCGGGGTAATAAATGGTTCGTGCGCGTTACAATGGACGCATATCAATAGTGTTTTGCTTGGACGAAAATGTGGGTCCGATAAGACGAGGGTCAGGCTGTTTTACATCTGGTGTACTCCAGACTTAAGATGTGTAATTGCTAGTTGCCAAGATCACAGTAAAAAACAGACATTAAGACATACGAAAAAGCGTCTTAATTCGTGAAAAATGTCTTAAATTAAGACGTAATATGTCTTATTTTAAGACACTTTTGTAAG